>PYAF01005573.1:389693-414052 GCA_007407185.1 Glycine tomentella
TTTTTTACAATTTCTTTCTCCTTTTTTTTTTTTTCTGTTTTAATATTTTTCTTTCCCTTTTTTTTATTCTTTCCATTTCATCATTTCCATTTTCTTTTTTTTTTGTTTTTTTAAATAATTATTTTTTCTTTCATTTTCGTTTTTTAATTATTTTAAAAAAATATTTTTGTTTTCCATTTCTTTTGGGACCCGAATAGAATTAAGGTATGACAAATTGACTATATATATATATATATATATATATATATAGTAAATAGGCCAGTCTGATAGGTCTAATAGACTTTTTTTAAAGCTTGAGTCTGTCCTTTTTATTTAAACAAACTTTTCAAAAAAATCTTAGTCTGACTTTATAATAAACAAGTCAGATTAGGCCAGATCAAAGACCCCTGATAGGTGACCTAATCCATTTCTATCTCTAATCATGCTATATGATTTTAGCTCCCTTTTGTATGCTATTTCTCAACCCTTTAAAGATTCATGCGGTTGCATAAATTTAATACAATTTAGATTTGAACAATCAATTCATATGCTTATCATCATAAAAATAGTGCCAAAAATCCTATGAAGATTAAGATCAAAATGGTATTTATCAAGCAACTTATTTTATGATAATATAAAATATAAAATACATAAAACCTAAGTTAGTAAAAAGAAAAAAAAAAGACTAAATAGTAAAGACATAAAGCTAAACAAGTGAAAATATAATGATTAAAAAAAACGTGTATGAACCGAGTTCCAAATTAGTTATTATTTTTTTACATAAACTCCAAATTAATTAATAAAACCTGTAGAACTTTTTTCTATGATAATTAACACTGGAATCCATCTCACTAGTCAAGAGTCAACCCAAGCACCAACTTGCACATTTTTTTCTCTCTTTTATTTTGCCGGGCAGCTCGACCTATGATGCCCTGAACCTACCCTTTCTGGACACCGCCCTGCCCGTTGCCCTTGCTCGTTGCCCGTTGCCCGTAGCCATACCATACCAAGTTGCAAGTGCTGCAGCAGCCTAACTAATGTTTAGCCCTAGAAACACCTTGGTGCCTCTATAAAAGCCCTCATTCTCTTATCATCTTCTACTTCCTTTTGTTATATTTTGGTCTAGCACACATTTTTTTTAGTTTGTCTTTTTATTTTGATAAATGTAGATCTAGTTTCATTTCATAACATAGAATGTTTCTATTATATTTTGGTCTATCACACATTTATTTTAGTTTCTATGGATATATATATATATATATATATATATATATCTATTTTTCATTTATTTTATTTTTGTTCTTTCCTTAATTATATCTTCATATTGATCTTTTCTTCTAGTGGTGCAAAAATCTTCCATCCGCATGTGACAACATAGTGGACATGACGGCCATATTTTGCACAGATCAACTATTGAGAGCTTGAAGCACCGATTGTGAATGTTTTAAGCTGCTTCTAATAAGAGGTTTATGCGGTTCTTTTCCAAGTTTGCATAACCCTCTTTGAAACAAGAAGCACAGAACTTTTTTCTTATACCACCAAACTCTTTTGTTCAGCTACTTTCTCTTCGATGATTATGAGGTTAAAAAAAGTCTAATTGCTTTGGCCTGCAGCTTTTCTTACAAAGCAAAAGGGCCTAGATTTGACAATTGAAAAGACCCAGAAAAGGAATAAAATGCATATTCCATTAGCATAGCACTTTTGTTTTTCCTATAAGTAGTATAGAACTACACTAACTATTCTAATTGGTGTTTTAAAACAAAAAACTATTCTAATTGGTAAGATGTTTTATTATTCTCTCTACTGGGTTTTGTTTTTTGACTGAACCTACCGGGATTCTTTTAAAACAATTATTTATTTTCTAAAGTGTATATGTTCTTGCATTTTATTGGGAAACCCATTTTGGGTTTTGTAGAAGTAAAACCGAGGTAGAGTCCATGTTTTGTGGCGGATCTGTATAAGTCATCTTATGCTTCCTACACCATATACATTTCTAATACACCATATCATAATAGTGGAATACTCAAAATATCCTTCGCATCCCCATAATTCATACCAATTTGTCAATCTATATGAGTTTTTTTTTCTTTTTTTGGATTGGACAATCCGTGTATGAAGCATATTACGAATGTTATTTGGGATTTTCCACTGTTACAATATGGTGTATTAAAAATGTATATGGTGTAGGAAGCATATCCCATCATCTTATGGGTAATGGATTTTAGATTGGCAGGTTTTACAACCCTAATTAACTGGACTCCTTAAAGATTGAAGAGTTGTTTGCCTTCCATCTAGAAATGAAAGCCCATTTTCCCATTACTATGGGATTTAGCTTTGCAACAGCTTGGGTAGAAGGAAAAAAAAACCAAATTAAGAAACTGGATAAATATAGAATAATATTCGTTTTTAATGTCTAATGTGTATGGCCAACAAAAGATTTTGGGAAAAAGAAAGTCTAAAATCAAACTTAACAATATATATATATATATATATATATATATATATATATATATATATATATATATATGCTTGCTCGATAGAGTTAAAACTTTTTTGCACAAAGTGCTACAATATACTCTTTGATAGAGTATTAAAAAATGTGTAACTAACATTTTTATTACAATAAAAGTAAGTCTTAAAAGTCCTTTCATTTTAATTTGTGTTAATTTTTCATAAATCCTATAAAATGTTCTTTTCTGTGACACAGGAAATTACTGTTTTTTTTGTCAATATTTTAATAAAACTAACGCTACACAGGCCCAAAACAGCTACAGAACGAGTGGCCTGGGCCAGGAGGATCTGCCCAATTGTATGTTCTTATTAGTTATTAGTACTCTTTCTCTTTTTTTTTTTATTCTATATATTTTGAAAGAATAAAATAAATTAAGAAATGTAAATAATACATTATTCGTATTTTTTTTAATTCTTAACATGATCTTTATTATTATTTTTCTCTCATTTATGATAAGCCTGAAAGTATTTAAAAATCAAGTCAAGACTAGGACATGATTAAAAGAATAATGAATTAATAATTAATGCTGTCTTAACTTCTTAAATAAACAGAAATTACTTTTCCTTTTAAAAATAGATGAATAAAAAGAGATAGACAGATTGTAATATTTCTGTTTTATATATAAAAAGTGAACAAAGAAGCATATTAAAGCATTTTAGTCCATGATCAAGAGTGTTTTTTTAAATAGTAACTTTAAAAGCTTCAAATATCAGTTCATGCCACACATTTGATTTTTTTTGGTATTGGTATCGATTTATTTATTAGAGCATTTTTAGTAGTAGATCTTCTATTTGAATCTTAGATCACTTTTAGGTGGATATTAGAGTGTCACATAGAATTCAAAATCTCTCAATATTTGTTGCATTTTTTCTTTAGTGGTAGATCTCATTTTGAGATCTTAGATAACTTTTAATGGATCTCACATAAACTCCACTTTTAAATAATTAATTTTTATTAAATTAAATTTAATTAATTAGAAGTGTAACAGTAACTTGTTTCCAATTACTTTTGGCTCCCAAACTAACCAATGTAAAAAATAAAAATAAAAATTGTGTACTAGAACAATAGCTTTCCAATCTAGCTTAAGGGAGTTAGAGGGTTTGATAACCCCCACATGTGGTTTAAGTCCTCATTCTAGCTAGCATCAGTTTGTTGCACACCAACTTCCTTGACCTTTCGGCACTGGGCAGGCGTCAGCCCCCATACATGGTCTTACGACTTTGCGGAGACTTGTGTTTTTGGTAAACAGTCGGGCTGTATTTGCCAGAGAATTAGGCGCTCCTATCATAATGCATGATTATTTAACGGGGGGATTCACTGCGTCCTTGTGAATGGGCAGAGCCAGGTGCTCTTATTTTACGACGGTAGGGACGATTGCTTCCATTACTGACCTTTATGTTTCTTCTTTACGAATATGATATTTTTTGGGCATTTCTAATAATATCCAGTTTTATTCCTATTTTGGCATTTCTAATTTCTAGAATTTTAGCCCCGGCAGTAGCGGTTGCAACAGGAGCTGAATATGCAACAGCAATCCAAGGACGCATACCCAAACGAAAACTAAGTTCCCACTCACATTTCATTTTTTTTTCAAAAAATGTTTTTTTTTCAATTTTTTTTGCTTTTCTCCTCTCACTCCTTCGTCTGTTTTTTTATTTTTCCCTCCTCCCTCTTTCTCCTGTCTACTTCTAGAACAATCTCCTTTTTTTTTTATTTTTTTCTCCTCCCTCTCCTCCAAAACTATGTCTGCTTCCTCCCCATCTGCCTTCCTCCCTCCGCCGCACGACCACCCTTCTCCTCTGCGTGCGACCCCACCTTGAAGGAAGAATAGACATGACAACGGGGCGGGACGGGGTATTGTATTCCCCATCCCCGCCCCCGCCCCCATTCCCCGTCGGGTTTTAAAATCCAAACTCATGCCCGCCCCCGCTGGGGGTCAAGTTTTCCCAACCCTGCCCCACCCCCGTTATTGATTAAAAAAAGATAATGTGATTTTTTTATTGAAAGAATCGGACGAAAAAGTTATATCGATTTTATCTTATAGAAATAATTGAAAAATACATTAAATTATGTCTTCGCGTATCAAATATTTTCTTTTCATATTGATACGTACGATTTTTTTTCCAACAATTAATGTATGTGAGACAGAAACTTTGACTTACAGTTTTTTCTTTTTCAAAAATTGTATTTTATATTAATCGAACTAAAATATACTTAATATAGAAAAATCGAATATTAATTATAGTTATAAAAGAATTAATTTAATAAAGGATCCCCCTTTTTTGACACGAAATAGATATATCCATACCATATATCTTGGACTTATTTTTATGAAATAATTAAATATGGCGTAGGGGTTATAGTCGACGTTGATTCATCATTTTGATTTCAATTTAACGTCTCTAATTCAAAATCGAACGTGAAACTTTTGTTTCATTCGACTCCTTTACAGAAAAAATTAAGAGATGAAAAATAAAAAAATTGACCCATAACATCTATGTAAGCCTTTTTGTTTTGTATGAATAAGTTTTATATTACTTATATTCTATTAATATATTAACTAATAAAAATATTATATTAAAATTAAAGTAAGAAGATTAAAAAATGAAATTTCAAATCCTGTATTTTTTTAGAATAATCCTTGCCACTGATTTTTTATTCAACTAACAAAAAATAATAATAACAAACTCACATTCAAAATATGAGATCATAATTTCAAAATTACAAAACAAAATCATATCTTATATAGCATAACTGACAAGAAATTTCCCTGTTCCATCACCAAGAGTTGTGGCTGTCTAGTACAAATTTTACACATTGTAAAAATTATCTCGAAAAGTTTACATGAGGTTTCAAGCCACCTACCAAAATCCCAAGATCAAGATCTTTATCTTCAAACTTTTTATGAAAGGATGATACTGGAAGTACAATGAGATTAGATGAAGCAATAATTAGGAATGTTAACAAAATGACTTGTAGTTTTGATCCCTTACTATCATCACTAGTTATAGTATCGTGCGCATACGCATGGGACGGCTCCGTTTCGCTCCGTCTTGCTATGCTAGATTTGTATAAAATATTTTTAATGTTTAATGATTAAGAATTATTGTATAAGCAAACTTAAAAATAAAAAGTGAAAGATAAATTGCTAAATGTATCAGCTAATAATAAATTAAGGACTCCTCTAAGAAATGGAGACTGTTTCATTGTAGTGTTTGAGGAATGGAATTAACCCGTGCGCATACGCACGGATTGCTCCGCTACGCTCCGCAGTTGATTTAAATGATTTTTATTTTTATATATATGATAAATAAAATAATAATATTTATGATATTATAGATTTAGTTCATTATAATAATTAACTTTGATGGTGTTATAATAAAGAATCAAACTATTGTTTAATAATAAATATATTAAATAGATGTTATTATATTGCTCCGCTATGCTCCACATTTTTTAAAATTGGTTTAAATTTTTATGTATATGATAAGTAAATTAATAATATTTGTGTTATTATTGATTTAGTTCATTAAAATAATTAACTTTGATGGTGTTACAACAAAGAATCAAACTATTGTTTAATAATAAATATATTAAATAGATGTTATTATGTAGCTCCGCTACTCTCCGCATATCTTTTAAATGGTTTTAATTTTTATATATATATATATATATATATATGATAAGTAAAATAATAGTATTTGTGATATTATTGATTTAGTTTATTAATATAATTAAAAATAAAATTATGTTTCAGTTATGTTATACTTCGTGGTAAAAAATTCATAAGCATTATTAGATATTTTAGCTATATGAGATCATTGTGAATATCAAATTTTTCTTCTAAGTAACTTAATTGTTTATCAAGACTTGAAATACAAATTTCTAATTAAACTACAATTATATCATGTGCAAGTTGCTCCATACAGGTGATCAACCATGTTATACTAACTAATTGGCATAGAGTTCATATTTTTTTTATATATACACATGTTTATTAATCAAATCATTGCTAAAATACTGAAAGACACATATTATATATGAATCATGTTACATTGAATAACAATAGTAAGTTCATTTCTCATTGCTGAAAATATCCTTCCTAAATAATATATAAATACTAAATAAGGAGTATTTAAATCTTGTAATTCAATGTAATTCTGCTACGTCTCCTTGACTTAATTCACCAATTATTTTTATTGAAAAACAATAGCAAGAGAGAGTGCATTTTTTAACTTCACTATGCCACTAATGACTTCACATAAAATAAGAAAATAAGCATTATTCTTGTCTCAAAGATGTGTCCACAGGTTGACATCCGATCCAACCTAGCAGTAAGGCAAACAGCACAAGTCAAATAACAAATAAACAGAAAGTAAGCAGTTTCTATAACTATACTCCCACTCCAAACACACACTTAAAACTTAAAAAAAAAAAAGCAGTTTCTATAAAATAATTGAATATAATAAGCATTTGTGCATCATCCAAATGAATATAAATAAAATAATTCCATAAAAAGAACTTACAGAGTAATGTATACATTAGTCCAATATCAAAATATTTGGCAGTAAACTCCAATAAATGTATACATTTTTTTATACATTGAACATATCAAAATATTTGACGGTAAAAGCAATATGTTCAATGTATCAATTTTGTGAGGTTGTTCTGCTTCCTATTTTTTTACTTTCACCACCCACCACTACTATTACATTATTACTAACATAAAAAATATAGAAAGTCCCAAAAAAATCTTCACATAAAGCATCAACCAATTTCAAGCAAAAAAAACATAAAATAAAGTGAAATTAAATAAAAAAATACCAAACACGGAAAAGAAAGAAATTAGACATACCAGTATCAATGTTAATGTTTGAAAACAATCCGTGCACAAAATGGACCGATCAAACTATTGTAGATATGGTTATCAAAGAGATAGATAAGGTCATTGAGCCTACAAACCAACCCATCAGTCATACAATATTTCATGAGGGACTTAAATGGGGTGTAGATATGGTTATCAAGCATTAATTCTAAGAGGAACCCCTTTTAAGCTATAATATGTCTTCAAATTTTCAAATAAAAAATCAAAATGGTATTAGAAGCAAGAAATTGAGAAACTTTTAATTAAATTGAGTTCCAAATAAAAACTTTCTAGGAGGAAAAGGGACACGAATCAGGAATTCATGTGAAAGAAGCATCGCCATCTTATACTACATTGCAATCATGCCAAACTAAACAGATCAACACAGAAAGAAAGAGATATATTGCATTTTTGAGAGAGAAATTACAAAAAGTAACTTTGAAAAGCTAATGCCCCCAAAAACTGAAAAAACCAAAAAGATTTTTTTTTCCAAAAGAACCAATTACTTGAAGTCAATGTCATGAAAATATTTTAAACCCAGTTTCAAATTCAGATAAGAAGCACAAAATGCCATGGTAGGCCAAAAGAACACAAAAATCACACAAGATAACCAAACAGTACATTGGGTAGAGACAAGCATATGGAGTCATGGACAAAATGAAAACTCAGAAAGGAATCATTACTGAAATTTATGTAGACTCAAAATAAGTATACTGTAATTTTTTCTTATCTAAAGCATGCCTACCAAATATAAGTTCTACTGTCTTCATTTTAACTTCTAACAGCCAAATAAAAAAAAAATATAGAAAGAAAAAAATAATAAAAAGAGAGAGACTGAGCCAAAAAATCAACAGGCAGTAGGAAACAACATAATGCAATAAAACTCATTCAACACTCTTCTTCATTGAGTTCTAACAACACAAAAATAACACATAAAAAAGAAAATAATAAGCATGGAAATAAACTAATCTTGGTTTACTCGATATCATTGATATTAGAGTAGACATCATTGAGTTAGCCCTGCATCAGATTCAGAAATCAGCAATTTATCAATACACCAAAAGCCTCTTCATATCCTATAGGTGTTGAATCATTTCTATTAATCAATAGTTCATGAATATCTTTTTACACACTTGCTGAAGACCAAAATTGAAACAGCTTAGCACAATAAACTTACATCACAAAAGGCAAGTCATACCTGATTCCACCGACTGTTCCTTTCATCTCTAAAATGAGCAAAGGCATGTGGATCAAAACCAAGAACATGCCTTACCTGGAAAAAAAAACATCAAATATGATGACCAATATGAAATGCATACCAGTCAAAATGGTAAAAGCAACATAACACAAGATGAAATGCAATATACAATAATTAATTGAACAATTAATTACCTCATCCAATAATTAATTATCATTCAATGAGTGAAAGAGATCCATCGAGGAATTAGAAGAAATCCCAAAGCAGAACTTTGAAAGCATGTAACAATATATTATATTGTATTGTACTTTAACCATAAACAGGAATATGCAGTAATTGGAATCATATACATTGGTACTGGCACACATAAATAGTATAAAATCTAACAACTATGGATGAGTTTGGATAAACAACTCAAATAGTACTTATTAGAGCTAAAAAATAATAAAGAAACAAAGTAAAATGAATCAAACTCAAACGCAACAATTATTTGGTAAAAGGCAACAATTTTAATTGTCATGGCATCTTTCATTTCTTGGTAAAGGAAAAACCATGGTTGGTCAAACTTGAAGTTAAACCTCAGAATTCACAGATATAATAATTTTGTTCTTCCTTTTTACTTTCGCAACACAGAGAGATTAAATCTCAGGCCATCTCTATGAACATATCTTTCGGGTATAAATTTTACATTTAGGAAGTAATACTGGAAAAGTTATTTGGGTTGTGGGTAAAAAAATTGATATTCAAAGAAAATCCTTATCAATGAGAAATCCTAATGCTTTTAAAATAAAAAAATCCTAACTGAATTCAAATTGATAGGATCTTATCTAAACATATTTGAAATCTAAATTAAATTAAAACTAAGGCTAATAGGATCCTGTTTTTAGAGAGATGATAAGGTATAAAAAAGATTTCTCTAGTTGGTGTGCAGAGTGCTATCAAAATAGGGGGAAAAAAAGCTGATTCAAAAATGGAACAAAAAAAGGAACAAAAAAAAGGCCCCTAAAAAATCTTCACATAAAGCATAAACTAATTTCAAGCAAAATAAAAATAACAATCATACCCTTGAGACAACAAAACTGTAATGGAATACAATGGTGTAAGTGGAATAAGATAAAATCCCAAACTGTAATTATCATTTAATGAGTGAAAGAGATCCATCGATGAATAAGAAGAAATCCCAAAGCAGAACTTTGAAAGCATGTAGCAATATATTATATTGTATTCTACTTTAACCATAAACAGGAATATGCAGTAATTGGAATCATATACATTGGTACCGACACACAAATAGTATAAAATCTAACAACTATGGATGAGTTTGGATAAACAACTCAAATAGTACTTATTAGAGCTAAAAAATAATAAAGAAACAAAGTAAAATGAATCAAAACTTTTCCCATAAAAACATCTCAAATAACACATAATTAGAGCTAAAACTTACTTTCAGGTTATATGTGTTTTTAACAACTTTAACCTCTTGGTAGCTATTGTAGCTTCTTCCATCTTCTCTAAAAAACCTGAAAGAAGTATAACATAGAATGAGAAAGAACTGGTGTTGAGCTTTCTTCTAGGATATCAATCTAGAGAGCAAAAGAAGCAAGGAGTAGAAAACTGGAAATAAACCTTGATAAATGAAGCTACTTCTATGCTACAATCATAATTTATATTAAAGATGTCTAAAGATCATTATAATAAATGAGGTTTTATGTCCACATAACATCTATAAACCTGACAGATTAATGTTTTCTAAATATAAAAGTTATATGAAAAGTGCAACAAACATTGTATTGACAGCACCCAAACTTCAAAGATCGAACTCCAACTCTTGGTTGTCTGACTCAACAGCCTACACACAAACAGGACATATATAGTTCATTATTGATGATCCATGTATAGAGGTTGAAGATTGCAAACAAAATTGGAGTCTTAAAAAAGCAATGACAAATGCAAATCAGAACGATTGACAACCCTCCTAAAGTCTTAATGATTCTTAATAATAACAAATGGGTTGAAACATCAGAGAAAACAGACATAAGGCATAAGAAAAATTTAATTCATAAAAAATTTAAGACTTCAAAGAGAAACAATTAAAAAATCATTATAGATGAAAGAGTTACCTGGCTTTCCAGATTCAAGTTACTTTTTCCCATGACTCCAACCAAAATTGTACCCATGAATTCAGGGTGGATAGATGCAACATAAGTAGTTTGCCACCATAGAAAGGAGCAAAACATAGGTATTTAGACTAATGGCAAAAGAAAACAATATGTATGGACAATAAAGACTGTAAATTCATATTAAAAATATAAAGATGTTGAGTTTGTTGCTACCTACCTATTTATTTTCACTTTCAGCAAGGTCTTGAACATCAACTACCAGTAAAGAACCAAGATAACATGCATATTAATGAAATAAAATTCACCTCAATGTCTCGGTGCATGATTCCATTTTTGTGAAAGTACTCAAGTCCAAGTAGTAGCTATTTTATGTAAGTTCTTATTATCTATTGAATGAATTAGTTAAACTAATTTGGCATATAAAATTACAAAATTATAGTGACTCAATAACTAAAACTTACAGCCTCAGAGAAAGGCCTAAACTTCTTTGGGCAGGGTGGGGTTTTGTCCCATTTTGAAGTGCAAATGGAGGAATCATAACTGAGAGAGGAAAGGCTTCTCTGAACTGCTCATCTTTAAACATAATAGTCTCTTGAGCAACCCTATGCTTCGATAAAGAATCATCATTAATGCATTATAAACCAAATTAACCAAAAGAATTGTAAATGAACAATTATTATATATATGAAGAGTTTGCCTACTTGTTCCTACAACTCAATAAGTGAGATGGATCATAATGCACCTGAAGCAGAAGATAAAGAGGATGCATAAGTTAAACGATTTAGCACCTGAAGCAGAAGATAAAAAATATGAGTTATTTCTTCTATAGAAGACAGAGCAGAACTGTTACTTGAATCATAATGCAATAAATTATACTCAAACCTGTGAAACTCCAAGCTTAAAGGTAAATATGCACAAATGGGAACAAATCCAAAAACTAATTCAACGACTAACCAAACGAATCAATCAAGTACATAGCCAACAAAAGAGATAGAGAAATGGTTGAATAAGCACAAACATATGCATACCTTTACCAAACCGAGCTTGATACTCTTGAAACCATTTGATGGAGTTCCAAAAACCCAAACCTTGCAGAACCAAAGAAAAAATACCCTTGGAAAATTAAGATTCCACTGACCAATTTGAACTACTTCACCAATAACTTCAAGCAAAAACCAAAATTAGATAGATCACCAAAATACATTATATGTTATATGTAAAAAATGAATATACTATGTTATATGTAAAAAATGAATATACTATGATTTTTACAACAAAATTTACCTATTAAGTAATCAGGACTGGCAGAGCCATTTTGAATGGCATCAAACATTGTGAAACTGTACATTGTGTTTGGAATTTCAGGCATATCATGAAGCGTGACTTTGGTTGCTTTGACAAAGTTAATTTTAAAAGCATGTTGCGTAGCCTTGTACTGACCTATATTTTTTTCTACCTCAATGTTTTGAATCACATAAGTTTCACCAATTTGAAAATTTACATTAAGCACTTTATCATCAACGTTCTTCATTTGAGCTACAATTTGATCACCCTGGAGAACCAACATTTTAGTACAACAATATTATAAATGATTTCACAACCAACTAAATACAAACAATCGGCACAAGATATCCTTACATCCTTGTCAATTAGTTTAAGCTCAATCGTAGACTTAGGTGATCTTGGTATAGTCCACATACTTATAAGTTGAATAACAATCTTCCAAGTTTTCTTGGAATCATTAATTTCACCTACAGAATTCAATCTGCGAAATAGTGCTAACAAAATACACAAATAACAGTTTTGTGATTTGAGAGACATGGATAAAAATATTTGTTATTTAATATATTAAAAACCTACCAGGAGCCATTAATAACCAAGTTCAAAATGGACATATTCTTACCAACAGCTGAAAAATAACAGTTTTGTAAACAGTTACAATTTTAGAAACTACAAATAATACATCAAATAATATCTCTATTTTGGTGCCATATTAACCACCAAAGAGAGATTAAACCAATATATTTTCACAAAGATGTAAACCAATAAAAGTGGAAAAACAACCAACTTGTTAAAGTAGCATAGAACATCAGTGTCTGAGATTCGTAAATAATAATAACACAATAGAAAATTCTAACAACTAAAAAATAAAAAAAAATAAACCACAAGTTGTCCAAAGCAAGCCGAAAGCATCAGCTACCAAAAGCATCAAATTGTTTTCCATCTCATGCTGAAACTAACATACCAGAGGCAAAAAAATGCTAGCAAATATGACCACAAGTGAAAACTAAATGCTTTAAACAAATATTATAACTTCAAATAACAAAACTTCATCTCAAAAAAAGCAAACAAATGTGACCATAGTACCAAAGGAGTTAAACAACTATATACTCAAAAAGTAGTTCAGCAGATAGTAGATGATTTTGTGGATTCGAAAATGGAAACACAATAAAAACGTCTCAAAAATCTGTAAAAAATAACAAACCACAACATTCACCCAAACCAAGACGAAAGAGTCACCCAACAATATAAACCAAAGTCATTTCAATGGTGATTTAGAAAATAAGTTAGCATAGGCAAAAACGAAGCCAAAAATAACCATAGCATTACCACAAGAAAGCCCAAATGCTAAACCAACAGAAGGAACAAAGGTAAGCAAAAACGCTACTTTCGAAAATAATACGTAAGAGAGGTAGGAAAAGCTATGAAAATGCAGTAATGGAGTAGTGATAGAGTAAATGAAAAATGGAGTAATGGAGTAGTGATGGTTCTGGAATCAACAGGATATGACCTTCTCAGGTCTTTAGCTCGGCGAGGTGATAATGTAAGATGTGTAGGCTGAAGCTTTATCTTTCATAGGCAGCTTTTCAATTCAAATTTTAAAAATGGTATCAACTTTTCACTGTTGGTTTACGGGTTGCTTTATGTGAAGGAGTAATAAGGAGTATTATGTGAAGGAGTAATGATGAAGGAGTAATAAGGAGTAAATAAGCTGAGGAAAAAAATGTAAAAAGCCTGCAATTTATCTAAGCTTGACACCTAAGATTTTTTTGAGGTGTCAATTAAAGAGAATGCCACGTGTTATCAGCTTGGTATTCTTTTATTATAAGGTATTGATTTCTTGAATTTATTTATTTATTAGGAGAACACTTTTTGTCTATAATATCAATTTTAATGCCATACTTCATATGTGATAATTAATTTTGTAATTTTAAAGAAATGCAATAAACTAATCATATGCTAAACTTTAGATGGTGCAAACATAAAACCAACTTCGTTCACTATATTCTAGAACTAGAATACATAACAGAGGAACCACTTTTAGTAATTAAACATGTTCTAACTTGAAAAATGATTCTTGAAGAAAGGTTCCTATATCTCCAACTATGTATGCTTTATTCTTGAGCACCTGCTGGTGAAGATACTTAGCACAAAACTTTGCAACCACTTTACCTGAAAATTTCAGGGTTAAATTGAGCATCCATAACACATAATTAAACAAAGATAAGTTGAAAAAGAAAAAAAAAAGTGGAACATGATATGCTATATCGAACTTGAGTACAAAAACAATTTAGAGGCATAGCAGAAAACCAATTATATTTTTCTTAGTTTATTGAATTATCTTTTACATTCAAGAATATATCATATCCTAGTTACCTAATTTTTATTATAGGGGTTGAGGGGGTAGGATATTATTCCAAAGAGAAAATTGAAATTGCAAAAGTAACAAAGCTATAAAACTGAGAATATAAATAAATGAAACAACAAATCATTTTAACATGAATGGAAGACACCTGCAAGAAAATTGTAAAATTGTTGGCATTAGCTTTGTAAAAAAATCATGTACGGTGACATTTGAAAACTCACTTACACAACTGAAAACTTTTAAATTTATCAAATGAATCTAGTGTTCATTGCCCATAAACCTTATTCTCTCAAAGCATCTATTTCACCATTTTACCAACTATGTTAATAAGGATCAGCAAAAGGAAAAAGGCATAGAACTGTGGTAGTTGCTAATGGGTGGAAAAGGGAAAACAAAATGCTTTATATACACTTCAACACCATATTGATAGATTTCAGCTTAAAATCAAATGTCAATAGATTGAAGCCTTTAGCTCACAACGAATATAGACATGAATACATGAACAAAAATTATAAACAAATGACTTGTATTAAGCCAGGGATATAATTTGAACTTTAAACTACTCAAATTCCCAATTCAATTTGACATATCCTCAATTTACATGCTAACTGACTACTAAATCGAAACTTCTGTTGTTAACCATCAGGGCATCAATAGATTCAAAGCCAGCTAATAAATGACTTGAAATGGAAAGATAATGGCTCAATATATCATTCAACTTGTAATATACTATATATACTACATGTGAATTATAACAAATTGATTAAAATCTAAAAGCTAAGGTTATTATTACAGTACAATATATTATTTCATAGCACTAGGCACTAACATGCCCATGTCAGCCTCCTACAAATGAAATGATCAGAATCCATGTGCAGAAGGCAGCACTAAATGATTTTTGCAGCGGTGCTTAAAGGGACACAACTAAATTACAAATTAAAGCCTTAATTAAAATACCAAGTTGCAATTAGCAAACCCATCTCAATTCTCAAGTCCCTCAAAGAAGTTTCAGCCATCGAAACACAAACAATTGTGGATAGATAAAAAACAAAGACTTATTTACTAGGTGTAATTACGAAGGTAAAAAAAAATTTACTGTAGTGATGTCTGTGAGAAACTAGGAATTTATCTCAGAAATTACTAGGTGTAATTACGAAGATAAAAAAAATAGAAAGTTGGTACAAAACTTGGTTTCCCTAATAGTTGCTACTTGGGACAAAAGAGCAAATCCAATGTATTTCTGAAGATAAAGACTAGTTGTTACTTGGGACTAAGGAGCAAATCCAATGTATTTTTGAAGATAAATTGATAAAGATTGCTGACAACCAATCTATCATTAAATAGTCATTCAATCTAATGAAGATAAGAGGATCCTACTATGAAAAATTCTTAATCATTTTCAGAGTGAACACTGTACCCTTTCTTGATAATTGGCAAGGCTGCAACTTACAAACCTGAGCAATAAAGATCAGAGCAGTTGCAAGAATTATAAATCTGCAAGTATTAGAAAGAATGATGAGCTATTGTTGAAAATTGCTCAGGATTTAAAACAAAGACTTATAAGGCCAATGGTTATAATACGTTATTTCTACTGAGATGTAGAGAGCGATTCCTTTCCTCCAAGCGTTCGAATTATAGCTTCCAGAAGTTTAATGTCCTCATCATGCTTCTCGATCTATTCTTGCAGGGCAAGCATAAAAGAAAAGACAAAAAAGGTGTAGTTCTTAAGTCTTGGGTATATTGGGGAAGGTAGATACAAAATAGTAACAATTAAAAAGCCCTTTTGGGAAAAATTACATTAGAGCAGAGAAAATCAATTAACATTGTAATCATGTTTGAGATGTGCATCGCTATAACACACAGACACAAATTCAATGAATAGCTCATAAAAATAGGAGTCAATGGAGAAAACCTTGTTTAGTCGTATGATGGCGACGTGAAGGCACGACGACGGTGATGGCAGCGTCAACCTCTCTCTCCAAGGTTTGGACTCATTGGTGGAGGAGCTTGATGGAGCGGGCTTGGTTGGTGGCAAGAGAGGCTTTGGAGAAGGTGTCGTGGTCGATGAAGACAACTTTGGTGAGGAGAAACTTCTGGAGAGAGTCGAGAGTCGAGAGTGAGAAGTGAGTGTTAGAGGATGAGGTTTAGGGTTTTGATTTTGGTTTTTCTCCTTTTATATATATATAGGGGTATATTTGTAATTCAGTCAATGGCGGGGCAGGGCGGATATCTCTAATACCAAACCTACCCCCGCCCTTGAATTCATGATGCGGGGAAAACCCGAACCCAAATTTGAATTCGATAAATTCGGTTTTTTCGGTTAAAATCGGGACAGGTTCAAGCGATACCCACAGGTTCGAGTCCCATTGTCATGCCTAAGGAAGAAGCATTGAGGATTTGAGGTTCTGAGCTCTTCCTTTATGTATGTAGACTAAAATTTACATATTTATATTATTACTGTATGGACACTTTGGTTATTTTCATATGCATTCTATTTTTGTTCTTACTCTTAAACAGTCATTCCAATACAAATTAAAATATCATAATACATAAATTATAATATTGTAGTATATTTATAATTATTTTTAATTACCTTTTTTAAATAGATTTGTTCTCATTATTTATTATATATTAATTTTAGATTTACTTAATGCTATAGCATGGTCATATATTTTATAATTTACTCTCATATTATAAATTTGAATCCTCATCTTAAATGAAACATTTTTAGGAATTTTTTTTCAATGAGTGTTATAAAAAAAATTCTTAAATGAGAGGTTTTCAAGAATTATTATCACTTTCATTGAGTCACAAGTCTTATCTTAATATCTTATATTGAACATTTTGTTTTATTTTTTTTCCTTTTCAATATACTTAATCTTAATTTTAATTTATTTACCAACTAGCCCAAAAAAATTCTTTCTAGACCATCACAAACCAGTCTCCTTTTTAATTTATCTCTACACTTGATTTACTTCATCAAATATATTCTCTTTTGAACTATCATTTTCATTTTTTATTTCTAAATTAAACTTTAATATTTTGTTTATAAGAAACTACAGTAGTTAAAAATTATCATATATCACAATATAAGTTAATTATTTAAAATTCAAAAAATATTATTTAAAATTTAATGGTGATGTATGGACAGTAATGTAAAATTTTTCACAATGAAATAAATAAGAAATCATCGTTAATATGTCTTTTAAGGATTTTTTTTTTGGTGAATTATATGACTTTTTAGTTAATTATTGTAAAATTCAACAAGTTTATCATATATAATAGTTTGCGATTAAATGACAATTTAGAACTATTGTACATTATTAGTGCAAATTATATTTTTTCCTATAATTTATTATATTTAAAAAATTTATTCATTATGAATTTTAATTATAATATAATTTATATATTAAAAATAATTATGTAATATAAATTTATAGTTATATAAAAACAATTATTTATACTATATATTGCAGTCGAAGATTCTAAAATACTAATTTTTAAAGTTTGTTGTATCGTTGTGATCGCCTATGTGTGTTTATAAATAAATTAGTTAACAGTGTGTCTTTCTTTACTATTATAAGCCAGAGGTCACACAAACATGTTACCGTGGACAGCATTAACATCTTTAAGAAGCTCATTCACTCTTATAATTAATGACCCACGATTTTCGTCTGCTTTGAGTAGCAAATATTTCGAAGTTTATTCTAATGACTATTATGGTTTCTCAGATTTAGTGACGTGTTAATGAGAAGTGCATTACAACTTATGAGCTGATGCAAACAAAGGTAATACGTAGCAGAAGTCCCTACAAAACATGGAATGATAATTTTCTGGAAAGATAGCAGAGGAAGAAGAAGCCATGGCAGCCACTAAAAGCTAGAAATTATCACACAAAATTTGGTGTCACCTATATTTAATAAATGTTTAACGGTGTTAGTTTTTTAGGATTTGATTATTGTTGGAGTATAAATGTGAGGTGTAGTCCTATATTTTATAGGAATGAGAAGATTGAACATCATATAAGTGAAAATAATATCCATAAATTTAAGTCTTAAGATTTTAGATTAAAATATATTTTAAGTTATCTTATATGATTATTTATGATTTATTGGCGTAAATCTTCCTTGATTAAAGTTAAAGTTTTTTTTTTCTGATTTTACCAACTTAAAAAAGTGATTTAATAAAAAATAAAAAAAGGAATGGCAACCAATTCGTTGATGATTTGGAATTGCATATATGACTCGACATTGATTGTGAAATGGTATACATGGTGCAAGATGAATTGCCTGGAGATGAGAAGGATTCCTCTTATCTGAAGTGTGGCTACAACAATGGCAAACATATTCCATCATGCTCTAAAGTGGGGTGTTTCATATGACAATTTTTTTTTTTAAACATGCTATGTATTATAGAGTGAAATATTTGTGAGATGTACGAAATCATGAGAGTGATATGAAGCAATTTGGAATGTGAAGAACAAATGGAATGGTTAGAGAATTCCATGATGAATGGATTTTGGCTCCAAGCGGAGAAGTTGGATTAAAATAACATGTTAGTTTTAGTGATAATCATGCTTGACTTGCGGTTGAAATTGTTGTAGCACGTATTTTAATGTAATTCAACGGATAAAAAAAATAACAAGAATCTTTATCCTTTTGCTATGTAGTTTATGTGGAAAAGAAAGGAACCAGAAGATGATGGAAGGGGTCTTTATATTGAGTTTAAGTTGAGAAAAATCCAACTCCTGTATTAATTAGAGATAATGATTGAATAGCGAGAAATTATTCCCATCTTGTGAATTAACTTTTGACGTTGAGTTGAGTCTAAACTCAAAATTTTATAAAGATGTTTGTATGGTGGAATAGTTGAAGAAATTATAAAGACAAAAAAGAATCTTGAAAAAATCCAGTGTATTAGTGAGAATAAGTTAAACTTAAACTAAAATTTTAAGAATTTACAAAAATGTCTAAATTATGGCGGAAGAATTAATAGGCAGGGAGGCTTACGAAAGATATGGATTTAAAATGAAGCTTAGGAAACAAAAAGGAAATTCCCTTTGAGTTATATAATAAACACAGCTTAGATACAACTACTCATGTTTTTAGTGTTATTTTCCAAATCAGACTTGAAGTTTCACCACAAACACAAACACTAATCAGTGTGGTAGCCCTGGGCGACCGTCCAAGGTCTCATTTTTAGAAGGACACCAATTTTTTTTTTTAGTTTATACTCTATATAAATATTAAAATAAAAGTTTATAAAATTTAAATGATATAAAAACATATTATAAAAATGAAATAATTACCTATAATTTGGGCCAGGGAAACAATGATTAGTAATAAGTCAACTAATGAGTGATAAATCAACTTCTCCGCAAAAATCAGTTTTGAGGAAATGAATTGGTAAATTATGCACACAATATTGAACAAAAATGATGTTTTAAATAATTTTAATTATGAACAAATTATTAAAAAATTTGCATTAAAAATGCAAAATAATTTTTAAATGATTACGAGACATCATTTGTTAAATTTGCTTAAAACACCAAAAATCTAACACTAATTGTAGCTAAATTTTTTCCAAACATTATTTCTACACGTACTTTTTCATTACACCTTTTTATAGTTACTTTTTTCACATACATCTCTCCCTTAATTATAAACAAAATTGTACAAACATGTCTACTAAAAGAATTTCTCATTTCATGTTGGCATGACGTGATAATAGAAAACGAGTATCCATTTCACTGTTACTGTAGAATCTATGCAATTTCAAAGGATAAGGAGGCTTGGCTTAGGTGGGTGAGAGAAGGAAATATGGTAGTTGCCTAGTTGAGAGTGGGAATTGAAATAGAGAAGAAACAATTTTAGTGAGAAAAAAATTATCTCGGACAACTCAAACATGATCAATTCAATGTCATATTGATTGACAAGTGATGGTGGAAACAAGAATGAGATCATCCTACCATGTCTTGCTGAGTGAAAACACAACAATGAATGGACAGAGTTTTTTGGTTGAACAAGTTTTGAGCCAAGCTAGTTAACTCCTTTGAAGTTGACAGAAGGGATGGATGGCTCTATTGAAGGACAACATAACGACAAGAGGATCTAACCTATGTTCAAGTGCGTTTTATGCAACTCTTTGAAGAGTCATTGTTGAGAATATGCCAGATATCTTTAGTTTAGAAAAGAATAATTATGATCTTAGTTATAGTTTCGCCGCGATTCTTAATATTGTGGAAAACTATACAGAAATGCGGTTGATATGGTTGCAATTGTGATTATGATCAGTTCATTATATTTACATGGACTGGTTTATCAACCCATTATTAAGATCAGTTCATTATATTTACTATTATAACCTGTAAACCTATGACTGGGTGCTGTACATTCCAAAAATAGCAGTATATAGCCATAGATTACATCATTATTTACTCAGAAAAACAAAATTACAATTTACAAACAAGTACGTTTTATTATCTGACCAAGGTATTTTCCTGGCCTTCTGCATCAACTTTGAGACTGCAAATGCAAATTGTTGGCGAAATTTGTTTATCTGGTGACGGAAACAACTCGGGAGAATTCATATTCCAGTACTCTCCATTTCTTGTCTTCTGCTGCTCAACCATGCCACCATCTTCACTTGAAACAGCTACCTTTATCCAGTTGCACCAGATTCTCAACATTATATACAACATTACTAAGCATATCAGGGTGGAAGTAAGGACAATGGCTACTATGATTGCTGCTACTTGTGCGTTTGACAGCTGCATTCGCTCCTTCCCCGTAGCTTCCAAGCACAATGTTAGTGGAGGGCCACACAAGTGGTCATTGTTCAGAAAGGAGCTTAATGGGAACCCTGAAAAGGTTGAGGGAATGAGGCCATTAAGATGGTTATATGAGAGATTTAGCATATGCAGGCTGGTAAGTTGACCAAGTGAAGGAGGAACTTGTCCTTGAAGATGGTTAAAAGAAAGATCAAGTCTTTCTAGCTTCATGAGATTTCCAAGAGATGATGGGATCTCACCAGAAAAGTGGTTTCTACTCAAGTCCAATACGACTTGCAACTCAGTGACCCCTCCTAGTTCAGCTGGTATAGTACCTGAGAGGAAGTTCTCTGAGAGCCTTAGCTCATACAGCTTGGTGCATAGCTGAATTGTTGATGGAATGAGGCCAGAGAGACCATTCCTTTGCAAGTTGAAGACATTGAGTGAAGTAAGGTTTCCAATCTCTTGCGGGATTTCACCCGAGAGATTGTTGTGATGGAGAGAAAGCTTAAGCAACTTTGAGCAGCCACCAAGCTCGGGAGGAACCCTTCCATGAAAGTTGTTGAATGAGAGATCCAGCTCACCAAGTTCTTGTAAGCTTCCCAGCCACGGCGAGATTTCGCCGCTCATTCTGTTATTGTTCAGTAGAAGGTGTTCAATTCTCTTGCAGTTTGAGAGTTGAGGTGGCACATATCCTGTCAAGTTGTTGAATGACAAATCAAGGAAGTTTAGCTCAGTGAGGTGGCCAAGTTCAGAAGGAATGGTTCCTGTGAGATAATTGTTTCCAAGTCTGAGACGGGTGAGATCTCTGGAGTTGCCTAGAATAGAAGGGATGGAACCTGAGAAGCTGTTGTTTGTCAAGTCCAAAACAGTGAGAGAATCTGAACCAGTCAGAGGAAAGATACTTCCACTGAACTTGTTATTGGAAAAGTTTATGATTTTAAGGTTTCTAAGAAGAGAGAGGGAATCAGGTAGTGGTCCTTCAAAGGAGTTGTTGTAAAGGGTAATGGTTTTAATTTGTGAAAGGTAACTGAATGTGGGGGGTATGGAACCTGACAACTTGTTATCTGCCAAGGCCAATAACTGAAGCCTTTTACAGTACCCCATGCTTGGTGGGATTGGTCCTGACAGATCATTTTGCCTTAAATGGAGAATAGTTAAGTCCTTTAGCTTACCTATAGTCTTTGGAATGGGGCCAGAAAAATGGTTTCCAAAGAAGTCAATTCCAGTTAAGCTTGTGCAGTTTGTTAACTCTGTTGGTATAGGTCCAGACATCTGGTTATCATAGAGGTAAATGGTGTTCAACCTCTTGAGCCTTCCAATCTCCCCAGGGAGTTTTCCTGTGAAAAAGTTACCAAACAAGAAAAGGCTTCTCAAGCTACTAATGTTTCCAATTCCGGGAGGTAGAGATCCACTGAAGCTGTTGTTGTTGAGCACAAGATCTGTGAGATTCTGTAGCTTGTCCAGGCTTGATGGAAGTTCACCTTCAAAACTGTTATCAGAAAGGTCCACCTGTTGGATTGAGCTGCAGTTGAGAAGCTCCAAGGGAAATCTTCCAGAAAGCTTATTCCTAGCTAAGAACAGTTGCTGAAGTTTAGAACCTCTGAGACAGAAGTTATATGGAATACTACCTGTTAAAGCATTATCAGACAGAACCATAGTTTCAAGATTCTGTAATTTGACATTGAGGAGGGCTAGTGATCCAGAAAGGCTGTTTCTGGATAAGTCAAGCTTCTGTAGCTGGCTCAAACTGTTAAGCTCTGAAGGAATTTCACCATTTAACATGTTTCCAAGCAAATTCAGGTATGTCAAATTGGAGAGAAGACTCAAAGAGGTAGGAATTGATCCAGATAGAGTGTTATTGGCCAGGTTCAGAATTCTCAATGATTTGAGAGACCCCAAAGAGGAGGGTATATCTCCTTCTAGCATGTTGTTTGATGCTGCAAAATTTTGGAGCTCTCCACAGCCTCGTATCTCTTCAGGTATGTAACCAGTAAGACTGTTCACTTGCAAATCAAGAGACACAAGATTCTTCAACTTACCAACCTCAACAGGTATGCTTCCATTTAAGTTGCAGTTGGCTACTCCAAACACTGTCAACTCACTCAAGTTGCCAATACTAGGTGGTATTTCACCTTCCAACACGTTATCTCCTAGTCTTAGAACTTGCAACTTGCTCAAATTACCTATCTCTTTAGGAATGGCACCAGAGAGATAATTTGAGTAAAACAGAAGTGTTCTTAGATTTTGAAGCTGCCCAAGTTCAGAAGGGATTGAGCCTGTGAGGGAGTTTGAAGACAAATCAAGTGATTGAAGAGAAATGAGGTGGCTGAACTCACCTGAAATGGAACCTGATATTCCTGAGCCAGACAAATTAAGGCCTACAACACGTGCCTGATCAAGTGCACATGTTAGTCCATTCCAGGTACAAATATGAGTTGTTGGAGACCAGTTTCTCAGGGCTCCTAATGGATCAACCAGTTCTGATTTAATTCTTAGAAGCCAGTAGGATTCTGTTGTGTTGTCTCCTAGAGTTGCAACAACAGTGCACACTATGGTCAGTAGTAGAATGAAATGGCACATGTAAATGGAATCCATAGCTGAATGTTTGATCAATATGAGCTTCATGATAAATAATCTGACACAAGACAAAATGGTCCAACGGGTATGTTTTGGGAGGCTAATTCCATATATAAAGGAATCGAGAAGAAAAGTTAAGAAATGCTCAAGTTTTGCAGGGTTTAATATTAGCCTTAAAACATCTTTAGTGGTAGATCTCAAATCGGAATTTTAGATCATTTTTTGGTGAATCACACATTATCATGTATGATTGAAGATTTCTCAAGATTTCTTTCATTCTTTTTCTTTGGTGATAGATTTCATTTTGAGATCTTAGATAACTTTTAATGAGTTCCACATGAATCTCTCTTTTAAATGTTTAAATATTTATTAAATTAATATAATTAATTAAGTAATTAAATTTAATTAATAAACATGAAAGGAAAAAATATAAGAATATTAAGAAATGGAAAAATTTAAATAATTTTTATTTATGACTAAATGTTAAAGAAATGAAAAATAAATAAATTTGATAATAAAAAAAGTGCAAGACATTAATTTTAAAGAAAAAATCAAATTTCATTATTTTCGTGACTATAACGGTTAACGTGTACACAGATCACTCTTTTTTTTTTTTTTTCACACGTTCTTTCTCTTTACTTTTTTCTTCTTTCTTTTTTCTCTTTTCCCTCTTCACAAGTTATTTTTTTTC
>PYAF01005573.1:414152-441527 GCA_007407185.1 Glycine tomentella
TTTTTTTTTTTTCTTCTTCTGCAACGGTTAGTTCTTCATCTCCTTTCCAATTTTTTTTCTCCTTCTTTTGGTACTGCCATTTTCTGTTAGGGAGATAGAGGAATTTTTTTTTTTAACAATGTGCATATATTCAGGTTTATTGTACAAGAATCCATTCTTCATGCTAGGGGTGTTCGCGGGTCAGTTCGGATCGGTTTTGGCCAAATTTAGGATCCAACCCGATCAAATTTGATCGATTCGATTTTCAGGAAAAAAATTGAAATCCAACCCAACCCAACTCGTTCATGAACAGTTCGGTTTGGATCATCGGGTTACCCATTTAATTTTTTTTAGAACTACTATTTTATATCACGATTCTTTCAAATATCTCATACAATTAACACAATATTATTAAATGTATGAAAGTAGTAAAATTGATTCATTTAATACCATCAAATTCTAAAGAACCTATCCACAATATAAAAAAAAAATATAAGTGAAGTAACATGGACCTTGTTCATTGAACAGCAGAAGCAATAATATGGAAATAAGAGATAAAGAAGACACAATCAATTTTAACGTGGAAAACTCAATTGAGTAAAAAACCATGACTTCCAAATTGGATAATCAATCTAATGGATAACTCCACTATGATAATTTTGTGTACAAGAATTCCTAGTATCCTAGTTTCCTAGTCTACCCTTACACAACAATTATCTTAGATGGTATGCTTGTTTCCCAGTAAAAAGCTCTAGTCTCAATTCACCAATTCACCAAGAATAGAGATAGACTGATATCGCTGTTTCCCAACCAGACTGGTATCCTAGTTTCCCAGCCAGAAGTCGCATGTCTCAATTCATCAAGAACAGAGACAAAATTGGTATCCTAGTTCCCAGCTGCGATCTTTTCCAAAGTCAAGAAGATATAAGAACAAAACCTATCTGACAACAATTCTCTCAATGATGCAAACATAAACTCTCTAATACTCTAATATTATTCGGAATGGAATGCATACATGAACACCAAAATATGTTTCTATTTATACTAATTTAAAGATATGATTTTAACCAATTTTTGAATGCAATCCTAAATATATTCTATCATATTATCCAATGCAATCTTAAAGATATTCTATTATATTATGCAATACAATCTTAAAAATACTATATCCTATTTTTTAATGCAATATTAAAAAATATCCTATCTTATTTTTGAATGCAATATTAAACATTTATAATATCATACCTTTTTTTATTGTCAAATTATTTTTTTAATTTTTAATATATATATATAAATAATAAAATTTATATTATTATTATGGATTCATGGATTGGTCATCGGATTAACGGATATGTAAATCTAAACCCGTGACCCAACCGTACATGAACACCCCTACTTCATGCTGGAGATCTGTCAAACTTCTTTATTAGAAGATCTAGTGAAGATCAAATCTTAAACTCAAAATTCTTGCTCAAGATATGATACTAAAGATGTTCTTAATAAGTGATGGACGAAATGATGAACAATTATACATACAAGTTCAAGTCCTAAGATGAAAAATTCGACTATAAACAGTTTCAATGAAGCAACTATGTTTAATATTACACACGGCAATATTGCAGTTATGTACACGTGGCAAATGAAGAATTTCACATCAGAATTAAAAAAAAAAAATACAACATTTACTTTTTAGATAACAGGAAAACATATTCTCTTCTATATTGATATTTTTCTCAAACATGGAAAGTGTGATGATAATGGAATGTTTTTTGAATTAAAATGCCATCTTTATTAAAAAATAAAAAGAGGTAAGAATGCCTTACTACTTTTTCAGTTCTAGCAGGGGTTTTGTAATATTGGTGTTTCTTCACCTACTCTCGGCAACAAGTATAGTATTTTAGAATTCTTTTTTTTAAAAAAAAAAAAGTTTTCGTGAGTTGAATTAGAAGACTTACCAAGGACAACGCAAGCATCACTACTCAAAGAATACTTTTTATCTTTTTATGAATATTCAAAAAATATTTATAAATTATCCATCATTGAGATTTTGATAATAAAATTCAAACTCACTTTCTCTCGTGAGATACTAGTCTTATTCTTATACTATCTTATTATATATATCAACCTTCCCTAAATATTTTAGGAGTCTTTTGTAGATTGAATAATTGGGAACTAATTATGTGGAGATAAGGCTCATGATGGTTTTTTCCCTCTAAGAGTTAAAGGACAAGAAGTTAATGAAAAGATCCACTCATGCCTTAGATAAAAGGTGACATAACAATTAACAAGTGGGTCACTTTCTGTTGCCTTTTGTTGATCATGAATTTTTATTCACACTGCCACTATACAAATTCATCGTATATTCACTGGGATCACAGAAAAATAGGAGAGAGAAAGAAACATAGTACTATTTGACTTTGCAAGAATTCTGGCTAATTCAACTTCAAAATTTGTCAACTTAAATGGGTATAAACCCATTGTGGCATGGGAATACTAGATTTCCCGCAAGATCTTCAAGCTTGACAGTTGACACGCGCGCACTGGCCTGGCTGGCCATTACTGTCTGCTAAGCGTGACAAATTCAAGTTATCTAAGGAAGGGACAAAAGCCTTAAGGTTTCAAGCTTGCATGATGATATCTCAGAAAGTGAGTGAGAGAATCATCATGATACGTGTGAAAGTTCAACAGCAACGACATTACGAGTTTTTTTTTTTTTTTCTCAACCATCCTAATTAGAGAATTTATCGATCTTCTCAATGATATTTTGAGATATTTCACCAATTTTAATCCTTTGGATCGACTATCAAATTAATCTTGTCGAACTTTGTTACTTTTTAGAGATCTTTATCTCTCCTCAAAAGTGTATTATTATTATTTATAATATACAATTTGATTTTTAAAAGTATAAATTTCCGTTAGTTATTGAAAGTATATTATTATACAAATTAATTATTAAAAATATATTTCATGTCGTTAACAAGTTTACCTTTATCAAATTTAAATGATTTCATCAAAGACTAAATTATGCATAAACAAAAGTTTCAAATTAAAATAATTATACATGATTTAACTATTTTGACATGCAAATTAGGGATGTTTATGTATATGGATAATTCGTAAACTTAAATCGACTTAAATCAACCCAAACAGTTTGGATTATATATTTTTTGTGATTGGGTCAAACTCGATCCAAACCATTCAAATCCATTGAGTTTTAAGTTGGATCACAAACTTTAATATTTGGACATGCTAACATGATCACGTTGACTTGTTAGTTTCTATTAAATTATTATTATTATATTTTTTAATTTTAAAAAATTAATTACTATTATTATTATCAAACTTGGTAATTAAGAGTGAGATCATCTCTTTTTTTCTCATTTTTCACAATTTCATTTAGTCACTCTTACAAAATTAGGGTTTCAACTTCTAGTTGATTGTAGAATATCTATTTTTTAATTTGTTTCAAATTGTTTTAGATTTAATTGAAGTTCCAATTATATTATTCGTTTAACTATTTACTATTTGATAACATTGAAATTTTCAAACTATGCTATAATAGTTTTAGTTTTGGGATTTTTAGGCTTTGTGGGTGTGATTCTTAAACTTGTTTATTATATTTCAAATTATGTTTAAGATAGTATGTTAGCCTATGTGATGATGATAACAACAATGAGATTTCTCCCCCAATCTTTTCTCCACTATTTGACTACACATATATAACAATTATAATTAATATATTCAGTATTCCATTTAATAAAAAAAATTTAGCTTCTAAAAAATATTGGATTTGAAAAAATAACAAACAAATTTAAATATTTTAACTCTTTGACCCGATCCAAACCAAACCAAACCATTTACTAACAAAAATAGGTGAGTTGGATTTCAGTGGACCATTAAAATCAAAACATGTGTCAAGATTACAAGATTAATTACAAATTATTCATCAACAAAATCATTCATATTGGTAATAGACTAACAGTATTTGAATCCATCTCTTAGTCGAATATGAGCTCCATGCATCCTTTATAACTTAAGTAAAAATATTACTGAAATAATTTTTTATCTTTTCAATAAAGTCTTGATGAAAAATCAAACTCCAATCAAAATATTATCATTATACTTAAGGGATGATACAATCATCTATAAGACTTAAATATTTTTGTTAGTCTGTCAAATTTGAGACACTTTTAATTTTGGTTTCTAATTAAAAATTTCTTCTTTTTAGTCTCTCAAATTTCTGAAATGTTATTATTTTCTAAGTCATGGATCATGAGTGTCTCTTAACTCACTGGATTAAAGACTAATACTACTTGTGGTGTTATCGCTAATCCAAAGAAAGTTTGCACATAAAAAAAAATATAGATTATCCCATTAAATAAATAAATCATTTCTCCACATGTAATTGCAACCCGTCTTACACAAGTTAATAAACTTATTTAAGCCTATCTACAACCACAAGTTTATTAATTCTCTCTATCCCTAATTTTTTCAGTTTTATTTCCTTTGTCCACGTGTGATGGACATTACAACCACTTCTATTTTTATTCTTTAAAATAATTATTATAAAAAATAAATTTTTAATTATAGGGTAAATAAACATTAAAAAAAAGAAAAATAAAACAACATCCGTTTCAAAAAATCGTCTTAGAAAATATACATTCTAGGACGGTTCTCTGAAAATTGTCTTAGAATCTTCGATTTTTTTATTTTTTTTAAAAAAGATATTCTAAAACAATTTCTACGCAAACTGATGTAGAAACTAAGTTTTTAAGACGGTTTGAAAATCGTCGTGAAAAGTGTCAAATAATCAGTGTAGAAAGTCTAGCCTTTTGTAGTCGTGATATTTATTTCCTTGAAAATCAATGGACATACAAGTATTTTTCATTGTAAATTACTTTCTACTAATTTATACAATAATTTACTCAAATTCTTCGCCATTAACTCAATCCTGCTACTAGTTTTAAAAAACAAGCAGCCATGCAGGTTACTTGGATTTTGATATTTCTCTCACATGCCTTCAACAAATAAGGTGTAGCCATAATGTAAATATCATATGTTATTGTAATCATGACATTGTTGCATAGTATTTACTAGCTTTAGTGATGACTGACCTCTGCCAGAAAATCTGACTGACCACCTTTAATGAAGTTTTTCCTTCCAATCATGTTTTTTCATTCATAAAACTCGAACCTGGGACCTTGCTTAAGGGAAATGTGTAACATTGTATTTTTCATAATGTTTGATTAAGTGGTTTTAAGTAATTAGCAAGTGTAATTAAATTTAAATTAAGGGATTGAAGTTAATTAGTTACTTATTTGGTGATGTTGTGCTTATGTTTGCATGTGTTTAGTGAGTTTAGGTCTAAGCAGGTGGGCCTTGATGTATGTTAGGGGGTGGGTGTGCTTGGAGAAAACTTGGGTGCGAAAAGGAGAATTGTAAGGGTCATAAACCATTCCCTAACTCTTACAATTCATATTTGCATTTGAAAGGGGTTATCTTTCTCTTCTCTTATTCTTCTCCAAGACAAACCCAAATTCTAGAAGCTTAAGGTTAGTGTTGGTGATCAAAGGAGACTATTTCCCTCTCCCTTTAATGTTGTTTGGTTGAGCCATGGAGTGGTAAGCACCTCTTCTTCCTCCCTTTGGCTCCATTTTCATTTTTTTCATAAGGCACCCATGAGAGCTTGGGAAAAAGCTCTATTTTCAAGGGTTTTGATTTCATTTGTGGTCATTTTTGGATTTTGGGTAATGTTGTTGTGATGAACTTGTTGTTGGAGTGGAGAAAACCTCTTCCTTAGACCTAAAGCTCATTCATTTCTCCTTCTTCTTGACAAAGTTCTCCTTTTACTTCTATGGAGGTAAGGGAAGTCCACCTCTTTCTTGTTTTGGATGCATTGTAGTGATATAAAATTCTTTGTTGAAATTTAAATACATTGTTGAGCATTATAAGTTGAAAGGAATGATTTTGTTTTGATGAAAGATCATGCATTGGCTTTAAAATTGTAACTTGTTGCAGTTTTGAATCATTTTAATCGATTACATCATGTGATAATCGATTAAAATGAATTCCAAAAGTTATTTTGGATTTTGGGCTAGTTGTAATCGATTAGTTCGAGTCAAGGTTTTTGGATAAACATAAAAGTTGGAGATAATCTTTTTAGCTTTAAAATGAGACAAGAATCAACTTAATTGAGTTAGTATATCTTTAATTATCATGTTTATAAGTTATGAAGGTCATAGGTGCACATAATAGAAAACAAAGGACATAGTAACCCAAAATTTATGAGATGTTTTGATAACCTTAAACATGAAGTGAAAAGTTGTTATAATGGTATAGTGATGCATAATTATATGATTTGATTGGTCTATTGATCTTATTATTGAAAATATTATATTGATGATGAGATATTTATGTTAATTGGTGAATGTCTTGAGTTGTGTTAGTTAATTGCTTGATGATGATATGAGATATGATTGAGATGATGTTTTTTATTATTAGAGTTAACTTCATGTTAAGATCATGAGATTCACATTCATATTAGTTTTTGGTGAGTTGTTTGCAAGGATTCAAGGTGTTGGAATGTTTTGTTATGCTTATTGAACTATAAGTGAGTTCATGAGTGTGATGAGCATATATATGGTGAATATATGTTATTATAACCTCTTATAGTGTTAAGACTGACAAATAAATTTGTGATGGCGTATGATGTTTGATGATTGATAAACTGATGATGATGATGATGACGATGATGATTTATGATGATTGAACCTTGATGTAATGGTTGATGAATTGGTGATTATTATGAGATGTCTTGTTATGAGAATTATAAGACTTTTGTTTTATGTATGATTTTTACGTATTTTGTTATGTATGTGATGATAGTAAATCATGTTTTAATTAAGTTTTATCATGTATTAGTATGCTTGTTTTTTGTAAATTTACTCTTGTGTTGTTATATGTTTGATTTGTGCTTATGATGACCTCGTATTTGATATACGTGGAGAACAAATGACTAAAAGGTGACCCGTGTCTTTGAAGATTTCGTAAATGTGTACCTAGACATAAAAACATATTATACATTGTGTTTCCTCTTTAGAGTTATGTGTAGTGTTAATTAGCTCAGAGTTTAGATAATTTATCCATATAGAGTTATTTATGTTTATATGTATGTTCTATGGATATTTGGATTACTTTCATGTTGTATAAGTTTAGTTCATGTCATGTTAAGTGCCATAAGTCAAATGGTATTTTCATATATATATATATATATATATATATATATATATATATATCATGTGATGCTCTTATCTTAGTATGTTATGTTTTAGCTATTGGCTTTTGAAACGTAAAAAATAGATAAGTATTTTCACAACGAAATTAATAGAAAATTTTAAATAAAATAAAATAAAATCTTTTACTAACATTAGTTTTTAGTATTATGTAACGACAACGTTTCGTCACAACAAATCCAGTATTATTCATATCAACATATGAAAGGCAATTTATTCTTACACTTGAGTGATGTAGACCCTAGTGGCCCAGTGCTGTTTTTGGGTAGAGAGTGTCTATTATCAATCTATCACCTTGATCTTTGTCTACATGTTAGCCGCAAAATGCTTTTATTCACCAAGAAAGAACATCATACATCCAAGAGCTATACACCCAGTTACTCATCTATAATTAATTTTGACTCATCTAATTACAAACATACAAACATAATTATTGATGTGGTAAAAATGCAATATGGTAACTGAAATATCTAATTAACTTTACCTCACAAGTTGCTGATATTGTCATGAGGCTATTGACCATACAGACCAAAAGAAATTTACATGCTATTTTATGCTTTATTAGATTTATCTGATTACCTCTATCAGGTCAAATGCATACTAATCTGTATATATTAATATATAATTCAGTGGTCTAATTGCCACTTTTTCCCTTCATTTCGTGCAAATAACATTTTTCGACTCTAAACAACACGAGGACTTGTACTTGATTCAAGACAAATTCCTTACAAGTAAAACTACAAATATTACTTTGTTTAATCGGTATCCAAAATCCTCAGTTTCAAATTCTTGAAACCACCATTTTTTTTATATTCTAGATGAATCAGAGGATTAGTGTCCAAAATTCCAATTAGATTTAACAGTTTTAAACCACCAAAAATAAACCCATGTACATCTACATATTTTGCACGAAGATGAACTGGGGGTGTTCTGATGTGTGAGATGACATGGTTAACAAACTTTACATGAAATTCTTTACTGCTTAGTTGTTGAAGCATAAGGGATAAATCTCATGAGGAAGCTAGATAGGGACCAAATGCAAATCACACCAAGGAATTGTAGGACATTTAGAAGGGTACCCAAAGAGCTGTTTATAGCCATGTTGTGAGAGGTCATTTCGGCTCCTCTAACAGTAAATGATAAAGCTGTCACCAGTTGTGCTGCTCTATTTAGTTGGTGCAACCTATACACCTGTTAATAACACTTCATTAGTTCATTATGAATGACAAAATCAATTGAGAAGAGAGTTATAAGATTGACTTGGTGGTTGAAGGAAGAAGGGGAGAGGAAGAGGTTGTGGGTTTGAATCCCTTATACTAAAATATTAACAGCTAACATTTGCTGATAAAAAAATAATAAAAAATCAATTGAGAAAGGTAATCATAAGCAAATTAGAAATATTTTAGTTGATTCAATCCAATAATAGAGACAGCAAATCTAAGATAATCAAAATGTAAATTTAGACTATCAATTAGGCAAAACCAAATAACTTTACTTTCCACTTTCTACCACGAAGACAAAATACAGAAAACTAATCAACAGGGAATTGAATTGTCCTTACTTGAAAGATTAATGGAATAGCAGACCATGAAGGAGACTTCCGATATCTGGCATATTGCTCAAATGCAAATTGGACAACTATACCAACAAGGTATGGAGCAAGAGTTGCGGAGGCTGCAGGGCCAGTCCACGGCCAGACCAAACCCACAGTCACCATTGGAATTACAAGACTAAGCACCAAGGTAGCAACAGACGAGACTCTCTATCCCAATTGTGGGGGTGGAATACCCCAACACCACAATAGAAAATTGCTTCTGTGAAGAATAATATGAGGAAATATGGAGATAAAGAAAGAAGATATTTCAGTTTAGAATTCAGAGCTGAGAAGAAAGCAACTAAAAAAATGATAATAGGAAAAGAAGAATTAAAGCAAGTAATTAAACACTAAAGTTGGAGAATTGATCATCTCACAACTACCATAGTTGCAGCACATGATTCACAAGAATTACATTAACTACAACTCTCCTTTTCCCTGCCACTCCACAAACATCTTGAATCTCTAAACCAAATTCAAGTTTTGAAATGTTTTGTTGATTATTTATATTGAAGTTGCCAAAATTTTCATCCAATATGTGTCTGCATAGTTTAATCTCCATCTCTGTCCAATCATCCAGTGAATGAAACCATTCATTTTGTCTAGAAACGAATAATTCAAAGGCAAGCAATGAGCATCATATCCAATTTCTGAACATCAAAAATGTTTTCCCTAGCATCATCAATTATCGACAAACCCAAATACAATTAATTACCCTTTTCTCCACAGTTTTCATTAGCAGATGATCATCCATATTGATTCAAGGAGACGGTACTAAGTACTAACCTACTAAGAACTACAACCAAATTATAGAAAACACTCTACATAAAAATAGTAAGTTATGCAAATTATTGCAGATAAAGCAATACAACACAAAATACATAAAGCATTCAAACACACAGAGTCTTTCTTCCTTGAGAAGTTACCAGTTAACAAAGAGTCCTCAAAAATGATGGAAAGCACTTTGCGTAAATAGAGTGAAGGAAAAATGAAGGACGCAACGAGGACTGCAGGGCCCAAAAACCACAATATGTTGTTTTGACTTCTCTCTGAATTTGGTAAGAGGATCTTACTATCTCTTCTGTATGGACGATTATAAAATGATATTAAACCTGGTTTTCCATCACTCCCTGATAAATGAAAATATGAGTTGCTTGCAGGAGAGATGTCTTCTGCAATTGTATTGTTGTTTTCTGGCACTAAAGCAGTTGTTTCGAGCTCACAGTATTGTGACTGATCCTCAGAAACAACAAAAAGAGCATAATGCTGTTTCTGTAACCTTCCTTTTAAGTTTGGCATTCCATGAATAAACTTAAGCTGGCATGATTTGTCTAACCGGAATACAAATGCAAAAACAAAACAATATTAAAAACAACATATTCAAAGGAGGTTAGACAAAATATATCACAAATTGCAGCTCACACCCTTTAACTTTGGTCCACATGCACATTAGATCTTAAGGTTTGAAGTGTGCAAATGACCCCTGGAAATATAATACTTTGAGAAAAACACCCCAAATTAGGCAAACTGTTAACCAACTGATGGAACTGTTACATGGCAACAACCACCAAAAAAAAAAGTGGGGAAATTGCATATGTGATCCTAATCTAAATTACAGTATTCTTTCAGTTTTTAATCTTCAATATACCATAGTTAAGGGTTTCTAAATAGAGAGATTTTCACAGTGTGAAGTTCAGCAATTATCTGCATCTTTTTAGATCCCTAAGGTCTAATCCACACATGGGCCATAGTTCAAGGGTGAGCTGCAATTTACACAAAAATTCAAATTTCTACAACAAATTTATTCAAGAAATATGCTTGAAACCATTCATTTCAAAATTGTTATCTCTTTAAAGGATGAATAAAGAATTAAGTTGGTAGCTTAATGCAGAATGTAGAAATTAAGAAATCAACCGATAAATAAGGAAGCTACCTTTAGTGTACAGTTGCAACTGAGCACCAGTTAGTTGGTTGACAAACAACCCTTGTGATAAGCTCAACTAAATAAATGAAAAGAAATGATGTAAGAGTAAATAAAGCAATACTCAAAGATACAACAGTTAAAAATTTGAAAAGCAGTATAATAAAATAGATTTAATCCAACAGAGAGCATTACTCAAATAGAAAATCACATGACTGCTCGATAGGTAGTTTAAATATCTAGCAGAAAATGGAAAGAGTAATGCATGTCATGCCTTATGGGTCATGTCACGGCCCTGTCGTCATCAATTTTCACAAAAGAATTATGTATATAGTAACTTATTTATAGCATGCATTATTTATATGTGAAAATTAATTGACTGATAAAATTAAATAGTATAAAACATACATTAAATTTTCATAGAACTGATTGTCAGAATAACCACAGACAGTTCATATATCACATGTAAAATGCATTTATGTTCATAGGAAGTCACATCTAGGAAATAGCACCCAGTTATCGTTAGCCTTGTAAACTCTATATCATGAATAGAGCGCATCCACACACACACATATACACAAGAAATTTCATCGTATCTCTTTCTCATTTTAACACTGGTGAATACCAATCAGAATATAGTTTGCAATAAATTCTAGCAAAAGCCACTCATGGCTTTGAGCAAGTGACTATAAAATGATTTCCCAATTTTTTTAATTCACATTAAACATTATTCATTGATCAAATTAATGCACAGAAAATCTAACAGAATGCACACATCCATTTGATCATGTCTCAGGAAAATGCATATACCCATTTGACACATGTAGCAATTTACTGTGGAACTTGTATCTAACATAAACAAAAACAATTAACCAGCTTAAGAAAGTTGAGAGGAAGTGTGAAGGAGACAGGGAGAAAGAGAAGACACATAAATAAAGTACTTGTAAAAACCAATTACAGCTAGGAAAATCATCAAACTGATTAAGAAGTTAGCCATGATTTATCTGACAACTGAACTTGCAGCCAAAACCAAAACAATACCATTTAGGTCTACCTTCTATAACCACCTTATAATTAATGCCTCACGTATCTTTTTCTAGCAGAGCAAACCATTGCACCAATGGTTTTAGATAATTTTCAGAGGTAATTACATAACTATTGATATAAGCTTGGTGGAGGGTTAGAACCGTTATTATCTCTATATTCCAGAAGGTCCATTTTTAGTTATTTTCCTCTTCATCTCCCCCTCCTTCTTTCTCCCTTCTTTGTTGTTATCTTCTTTTTTTTTTTCAACCTCCTCGTATCTATCATTGAGTTACCACTGATCCTAATTAACTTGGGCTATAGGTGTTGTTGAAGTTGAATTACATAACTATTGTTGGAGTGAATAACAAAAAAACAAGTATCATATTATGTATATCCATCATGTACTGCATGAAGATCATGGTATCTTGTTTGAGGAAACGTCCAATTATCAAATGTAATAATATTCAACAGTCTCCTTATTTTTCCTTCTTCCTTTCCAAATGCCTTTGAAATATACAGTTGGTGTAATTGTTAGAATAAGATTGACTAGGGTTACAAGGCTATTAAAGAATGAAGATTTAACATCAATATTCGCAGCGCCAAAAGATGAATGGAAATACTAAGAATTTTCTTCACATTCCCTCTTCATTAAGCTACTTTTTCGAAATAACACATTGAAGGAATCAGTTTTTCTATATCTCCACTAATGATTGTTTTCAGTCAAACCATACTGATGGAGCGAAATTCAGCACAAACCCTATCCTATCTAAGTCCAATAGTAGCAAAGACATTCTCCCTCAGCAACTTAAAAAGATGTAACAAAATCAACTTTCGATTCTTAAGGTTTAAAAGAGGAACTTCTACTGTCCTAGTTCCACAAAATTAAAAAACACAAGCCTTAACACCATCGATGAAACACAACATTAAAGAAAAATGCATACATAACAATCGGTCACTCTTAGTCAACCCATGTAGGCAAGTACTACATACGCATTAATTAGTATTGCCAAAGAAAACTGAAAATCAAAACCATTGTTCAATTGTAAAATTGGGGAACAGAGTAATTTGAGAAACAATTCAATAAATTCATCAGCGTAAGTACCTGGGCACTTCTGGTGCGTTGGAAAGGAGAAGAAGAAAGAGAAGGCGCGGAACATGAAAAGGAGGAACCGAACTTGGCATTTGCCATAACAATATTGCGAATGAAGGAGACAACAAGAGCGTGCTTGGCGTCGAAGCATAGAACAAGGGTCTCACGTTGGTAGAATCACTGAACCATCTTAACTTAATTAAATAAAGATTTAGCGAATAACCCAAAGTGGAACACAGAATAGAACAGAACACAATCTGAGTCTTACAACCTGTGACACTGCCCTTGATATGCGCCCAGCATATAGTCCCTTCCAAGCTATTAAAAGCCAAAAACCATCGACAAATAGATTAGAATTGCATATGATTATGATAAATGTTGATGAATCCATTTCTATCATGTGTTGTGCTAATTTGACCATCTTTATAGCAAGAAGGAACACAATTCAAGCCATTTTTGGAAGCTCGGGTCAGCCACGCCTCAAGCTTGAAGTCCCACGCCCCCAGCGTGGGTAGAAGCCTCCTTTTGCAAGTCCCTCTGGAAGCCCACGCCCCAAGCGTGGGAAGGTGCCTCCATTTTGCGTTTTCTCTGGACAGCCACGCCCCAGGCGTGGGATGCCACGCCCCAAGCTTGGGAAGCTGCGATTTGTGTAATTCTGCAAACTGATAGAGGGCAGATTTGGCTTTTCATTTACCCTCTTATAAATACTTGAACCCACAACATTGAGGGGACTTCTCAGCACGAAATTGAGCATCAAAAGGTAGAGGAGAGCTTGGAGGCTTAGCTAGGGCTTGGGGTTGAAGGGAAGAGGGTCCTTCCCTCTTCCCTTCCTCTTCCTTTCTTGTGTATCATTCCTCATGCTTCTTTTTGATTGTACCAAGGCCAGCCCTCTGAGGTTTGGTTAGTTTCCTTTTGTATTTAGGACAAACATTCTATGTAACTCTCATTTGGAATGGAATGAATGCTATTGTTCCTTTATGCTATGTTATTTTACTGCACTTTGCTTGAATGCTTCCATCTCTTCTCTAGACGTAGCTAACCTAGTTAAGAGTTTAGAGTTAGGGTTCACAATAGACATATTGGGGCTCTAGTCTTGGAACCAAGTGTGGTGACTTGCTAACATTACCTAGACATAGGGATGGGTGCTTGCAGCTTAATTTATTTATGTGTTTGCTTAATGCTTAACTTGCTTAAGATCACTAAGAGATTAGGGTTGGATGGTGAGTTAAAGAACTAAGTGGAAGAGACATCAAAGCTTAGTCAATATAAGAAGAACACATTAGCTGAATAGGTAGTGTAAATGAATCTTGCAATTAATCCATGAAGAATGCTAGGAATGTTAAGTGTGAGTCCCTAGTTACCTTAGGTTGCATTTGGTACACCCATTATCTATCTTGTATATATATCCTTTATGTTTATCTTTAGCCTTTAATTTACTTTGTCCAACAACATCTCTCTCAAATACCTTTTTGTCATCCAATCTTGAGATACAATTTATGATTTATTTGACCAAACAATCCTCGTTGGGAACGATATCTGTATTTATCACTTTATTACTTGTACGACCGGTATACTTGCCGAGTTCGCAACAAGTTTGCCCTCAGCCGTAGGTTTCTGGGTCTGAGTCTGACTTGTATAGGATTGAACCGAACCCGTTTTGATTTCATTTTTCTTCTAGTTTTAAAATTTACATTTTCCTTCCATGAAAAATGAATGTGTTCTATAATCTGTTTAAATGTTTAAAAAATATATTGACATTTTTTTAATATCTTTCCCTTAGGCTCTTAGTATAATTGATGTCTAAATTTTAAACCTTTTCTATTAACTTTATAAATGTAAAAAATAAAATAACTATTTACAGTGAAATTGAAATTAAGAATAATCAATAGTGATTGCATTATATGTCTTTAGTCAATTTTTGTATCACTCATATTAACAACCTTTTAACTTTTGTTGGTAATAATAATTATATTTGAAACATTATTTCGTTTTCTAAAATCTAAAAATTGATAGTTGAATGTTTAAAATTAACTTTCAATAAAACACAAATTTATAGATAAGTAACATACATTCTAGTCTTATTTATAAATAAAATTAATTATTAATTGTTACTATTATTATATTATTATTATAGATATCATATGATACTATCACATTGATTTTTTTTTCTCACCAAAAAGTTATTGAAATTTTTTTATTTTAGTTTAATTCATAAAATATTAGGGGTGTTCACGGGTACGGGTCACCCTTGAACCCGAACCGATCCAAACTGATCTGAACAGTTTGAGTTGAGTCATTTATATATTTGGGTCAAAATCGAACCGAACCGATCAAAATTGTTCATGTACGAGTTAGGTCACGGATTTAGATTTACAGATTCATTGACCCGATGACCCCATCCGTGAACCCGTAAAATAATTTGACATTAAAAAGATGTGTGGTATTGTAAATGTTTAAGATTGCATTCAAAATTAGGATAGAATTAAAAAATAGGATAGAATATTTTTAAGATTGCATTGCATAATATAATATAATGTCTTTAAGATTGCATTGGATAATATGAAAGAATATATTTAGGATTGCATTCAAAAATTGGTTAAAATCATATCTTTAAATTAGTATAAATAGAAACATATTGTGGTATTCATGTATGCATTCTATTCCAACTAATATTAGAGTTTTAGAGAGTTTATGTTTGCATCATTGAGAGAATTGTTGTGAGATCATATAGAAGCATTTGGCAAGTCTGATTCTTCAACTCTCCGTCAAGATTTAAAGGTATCTATTTGCTTAATGAATAGAAGTGTAAAAGTAACTATTTTATTGTATTCTTCTTCTTGACTTTGGAAAAGGTCGCAGCTGAAAAATTAGGATACCAATTTTGTCTATGTTCTTGATGAATTGAGACATGCGACTTCCGACTGGAAAACTAGAATACACAAGAATACCAATCTGTCTCTATTCTTGGTGAATTGAGACTATAGCTTTTTGCTGGAAAACAAGAATACCAGTTGGGATAATTATTGTGTAAAGGTAGACTAGGAAACTAGGATACTCGGAACTCTTGTACACAAAATTATCATAATGGAATTGTATATTGGATTGATTATCCAATTTGGACGTTGTGATTTTTTACTCAATTGGATTTTTCACGTTAAAATTATTGTGTCTTCTTTATCTCTTATCTCCATATTATTGCTTTGAGTTTGATTTTAAATTATTAATTATTTTATAAAACTCAATTCACCCCCCTTCTTGAGTTCATCTAGGACAAACACAATATTCATATGTTATAAAAGTTTTAACATCAGACTTTTATAATTAAAAAAGTTCTCAATTGCTTCCAAAAATTGGACCAAATGAAATAATTTTCAATATTAAAAATGTTCTCAATTGACTTAAAGTGACTATCCACAGTTTTATATAAATAAATCATAGCACTTAAGTAACTGTTTAGGATCTTGTATTTTAGACATTTGAGTTATGTTCCCTACTTTAAAATTTTAAGTAGAAAATCAAAATAATGGAAAATTTAATCAGAACCAAGGTACTGACAGTATGTTGCTTTGAAATAAGAATTGATTTATGGAAAATTTTGTAAGTTGACAAATTATTAAGTTGTCTTTTTATTAAAAGATGTTATTTATGAGAAGCGTTAAGAAACATCTTTTATTTATTCTCTGCATGTAAGTAGCCATTTTCATTTCCTATTCATTTATATATTTTGTTTATTTGTTTGTTTCAGCAAATCTAGTTGCAAAAAAATTGGTTATAAAAAAACTTAGTTTGTAAGAAACAGTTGTGATTCAGACTATTATAGTAAATATTGTTCAAAAATATTTTGTTTTAATTTATATTATAAGTCTATTTTAAAATATTATGTTGATGATATTAAATGAATCAATTTTACTATTTTCATACATTTGATAATATTGTGTTAATTGGATGAGATATTCGAAAGAATCGTGATATAAAATAGTAGTTATAAAAAAAATTAAATGGGTAACCCGGTGATTCAAACTGAACCGAACTGTTCATGAATGGGTGGGGTTGGATTGGGTTTCAATTTTTTTCTTCTGAAAACCGAATCGAACCAATCAAATTTGATTGGGTTGAGTCCTAAATTTGGCCAAAACTGATCCGAACTGACCCGCGAACACCCGTATAAAATATACAATTATAATAATTACATATAACGAGTGTATATTCTATTAAATCAATCAATTAAATCTTTAAGTTTTATATTAATTTTAATTTTATATAATATAATGATCAATTTATTAAATTTTATGAAATATTTTTTGTAAATACAATAATCAATTATCAAGTGATCAAAATAATAAATAAAATAATTTACTTAATTATTATATATTTTATTTGTTAAAATATATTTTTATTCTTATCCTAAAATTCAGATTCCATTTCTTTAAAAAAAATTCATTCATTTTTATTTAAATATATTTTTGTCAATGTAATTTAACATTTTTTTTTATTTTCGTTTGTCATTACAAAATATATTTTTTTTATTTTTTTATCTTAATTAGTATTTTTTAAAAATGAAAAGATAAAATTTACAAGGATAAAAAAAACTAAATTACAAATATGAAAAGTATATTTAAATCTTATTTATTTTCATGATTAAACTATAATGGGTCAATATTAACTTCTTTTTTATATAGAATTAATGGAGTTTATTAAGTTCAGATTTGATAATAATAAAAAATTTACACAAATAACGAGTTTGATGAAGCTCAACCTAAATTAGGGATGGTAAAACGGGTCTGGCCTGACAGGCCAGCCCGTTTGGTCCATGAAAAAATGTGGGTCGAGCTAAGATTTTGAACCCACATTCATTAAACGAGCCGGATCAACCTGACCCACAAAAATGTGGGCTAGGACCGGACTAGCAGTCCACCAATAAAAAATAATAAAATATTTAATAGGTCATTAAATGAGTGGTTTAGAGTGAGAGTGACTAAGAAGAAGTGAGTGATTTTGAATCCCTAACCCTAATACATTTCTATTTGGAACCTAATAATAAGCTATATTACATGTACAAATATGCTTTGTTACTTATATCATTGTGAAACAAATTTCTAAGAATTTGTTGAGACTTAGGAACTAATTGAAAACCATTGTTAGACATGTATTCTCGGCTTACTTTTGCTTCTATTAGACATGTATTTTATATTAAAAATCATTGTTATATGATTAAGCTAGTACATTATTAATTTTTAATATAAATAATTACATTTAAATTTTTTACAATTTTTTTCAAAAAATTTGAAGTGGACTGATCTGTTGGCTCACTAACCCACTTTAAAGTGGGATGAACTAGTATTTTCAATCTAATTTATAAAAGTATATCATCGCAACCCAACTCACTTTTTTATGAATTGAACCAATCCGACCCATTTTGTGATGGATTGACCCACTTTATTATCTCTAAGCTAAACCTATCTATCAGCAGCCCTTACAAGTCGTCAATTCCAACACCACACCAGTGGGCCAGGAGAAGAGGAGAGCAATTATCCGTTTAATATTTATTTATTATAGTTTGGGTTGCAGAGTTTCACTAAGGTGGTGACTTTGAGATAAAAGTATTTTTTAACTATGTTTTTGTTGTTGATGTTGTAACTTGTGTGATATCAAGTGAAACAGAAGCGCAATCATCCCAATTTGCAAATGCCAAAAAACCTGAGTTTCGAAGAAAGAAGAGATAAATAAAATGGCGAGCGTGCCTTCACCTTCTCCTCCTCCACGCTCCGGCAACACCTCCCCAAACAACCAGGTGAGTGAATGAGTCAATTCACGCTCTTCAACTTCACCCATGCACATGCGCCTCTATGCTAATTATTCTCAGTTTTTTTTTTTTCCCCTTTTTTCTAAGGTGGAAGCTGCTACAAATAATGGGGTTTCTCACGTCGATGATAAAAAACCAAACTTCACCGATGGTCTTGAGTAATTTCTTCTTTTTTTCCTCTTTTGCCCTTATTGTTCACTGTTGATTCGATGTGCATAGAACTATTATTTTTTTTTTAAAAAAATGCTTTGAATTTTCTGGAGATCTTGAACTGAAAAGCTTTTTAGTTTAAAGCTGTTGAAATTTCATTAGCTTTCACTGTTTATTAGTATTTTCTTGCAATGGCAACACTATCGATTATTATGAGTATGGCTCGAATCACGCCTTATAAAAAAAAATCTTATTAGAATGGATCTGTTTCTTTTTGGTCTTGTAACATGTTGGTGTTGTTTTTGAAAGCTGGGTTGTAATTTGGTGATAGAATGGTTAGAAAGTGCTAGAAAATACAATTAGCCATTATTATTGATTTGACTAAGTGTGCTTGGATTGCTGTTTTAGTGCATGTTCGGATTAATGTTTATAAACTTAAGTTTGGGTCAAACTTAAGTTTGCAAAAGTATCTCAAATCTGGTATCCTCCAGAATTAAGTTTGCAGGTAAAATTTTACTCTAAAACATACTTTTGAGGGATAATCAAACATGACCCAAAACTGATTTTACTCTCAAACATACTTTTGGACCCTCCCACCTGAAATCCAAACATACCCTTTGAGGCCCAAATGTCTGCTCATACATTACAAGTTAAAACGGAGACATAACTGTTTTGGTGGATTGAGAAAAACATGGGTTATGTTCAACCTAACCTTTTCCCAAACACATCCTAAAGCATCATAGTTTTATAGAGTAACTGGCTATGCACCACCTCTAGAAAACAACATCCTCTGGCTGAATGTTTAACAGATCATATAGAATAGATGCATAACAATGACATATTGGTCTTGATTGATTCCTTTAGGAGGATTTGATACCGCCACCATATATATATATATATTAGAATTAAACAACATGGATGCACCAGAATACGTGTTAATATTTGTAATAAAAATAAGGAGAGAAGGATGGGGAAAAAAGACAAAACCTGGGAGAGTGAGAACATGCAGATGAGAATATTGTTAGAGAAATTTTTAATAGGAATTTAGGAGAATATTGCATATTGCTCCAACTTTGATTCTGTGATGTTCTTACTTGTAAAGTACTCAAATTTAGCAGCCTTCACTTGCTCACCCTCTCTACCTAGGTTTTTTTTCTTTTTCCATGAGATGTTTCCACACCCTTAAAATGCGAGCCTAATTCCCACTTAAATTTCTAATGGCCATAGGTGATTCTTGCAAGATTGCTCATATAGAGTTTCGGTTGCCAACTGAGCCAAATAGATGAAGTGGCTAGGTTCAGGCCTTAGTGGCAGCTAGATGTTTGAAATTATCTCACATTTGGAAATAGATGTGATCAATGATAGAAGTATTTCAAGCCATTTTTGAGATACTGATGAAGGACCAAAATATTGTTCTTTGTGTTGAAACTAGCATTGGTATCTGCATAAGTGCATATTAAAACAGCCCATTTATATATTTAATTTTTTTTTCTGAATGAAAATCTCCTTTGAACCCATTTTTTTTTAATCTTAGCAATCTGTGATGTTAGTTAGAAGCATGAAACTTTATAATTTATATTTGTTTGGATGTTACTTGTAAAATACTGATATGATACTTTGTATTATGGTTTCAACTTTCAACTTAGTCACATCCTTTGGTGTATGTGGGCTCAACACTTACTTTATAGTTATGTTTCTTGGTTGATTTAGTATCATATAACTGCTAATTCAGTTCATCTCCATTGTCACGTTGTGTATGGTTTGGTTTGGAAACTAAAAGAAGCGAAATTTTACTTATCCTTTAATATATGCTTGTTTTGCATAAATAGTCCTTTCAAATTCTTCCCTAGTGCTGAGTGCCATTTCAGTATCTCATGGATATTTTTGAATAAATTCCATTGCTCATCTGATATCTTTAGTCATATAACTTCATTGTCAGTTACATAGTCATTAGTTTGCCCGTTACAGAACACTACCCTGTTATCAGATTTAAATATTCTTCCCCTTTATGTTATTTTATTTTTTGGCAAAAAAAATATCTATTTTAGAATGCTGTAAGTGTGTGCCTTATATTTTAAAGGACATAAATCTAAAATCTTTAGACTGAAAAATGTTATTAGCTGCAACTGCAAGTTCTTTGCCCAGATTGAAATAATTTATCATATTCTTCAATTTATAGTCACTTGGACAGTCCACAGTGCATTGAGAGGTTCAGAAAATATGATGATGATTATGCTCATCGTTTGCTGGCAAAATATTTCTCTAACAAAAACTTTAATGGAGGTATGCAACATTAGCTTTTTTTTTTTTGTTTTTGGTAATAAAATATATAAGATGTCTGCTTTCTCTGCTACTGGTATCACAAATTCCTTTGATTTATGCATGAAAAGGCCATTGTGCATACCTTTGTGAATATATCACCGCAGTTTATGCGGTGTATTGTTTTGATAGTAAATATTTGTTTTTTGCAGGCAACATATTTGATTTGGAAATAACAGTAAATGATGAAATCATAAAGTCAAGCAGGTAAGCATGTGTTATGAACTAAAACATCTTGCATGTTCCATGGTAGAAAAAATCAAGAGAAGAATACAAATAAGAATGACTGGTTCAATATTGTTAGCCTCTATATACTGAAAAATAAAGTTCAATACAAGATAGATAGGCCCAGCCCCATTAATACAAAATAACCTAATAAGCACGTATATAACAAACCTTTTCTCTAACATTCTTCCATTCACTAATCCATGCTCCTACATTTTTGTCTAGCTTGACTTGTTACAGGTCTTATGCAGATCCTGTAGTAGGTTTTGAAGAGCAATCCAGCAATGGATCAACTCCACCAGCAGATTCCCAAGATAACATCGCCAATGGGAAACATGTGGTGAAGAACTGAAATAATGTACCTTGAGAAGCATCAATGCATGACATCATGGAAAACTTAACGCAAATATAGGCACAATTATTACCAGGAATTCTGGGACTTACGAACTGAAAAGATGGTCATGGTCTCAACCATCAAATTCCTAGCCTAAAACAGATTTCCCGGTCATGGTTTTTCTGGGGTTATAATTATGTATTTAGGACCGCTGTTTATATGATTTATTATACTGATTGCAAAGTGAATAATCCCCACCCACTATTTGATTTTTATTCTGCATTTCACATTATTTTCTAGTTGTTTTTCTTAGCTGGTACGTAGTACTATAGTAGTATGAAGAAAGTCCATAATATAATTCCGATTGGTGGGGCTATTATATCTGTGCTTGTTTCGATAGAACCGAACATCAGAAAGAAATCGTTACAAATCTCATTTTGTTTAGCTAAAATAAATTTTGACGCTTAAAAATCATTCTAAATTGTAAAATCATAAACACAATGAAAGATGAGTTAAAAGTGATTTTTCAAAAAATTGAGCAACTAATAAAAATAAATTTTTAAAGGACTAAAAATAATAATTATCCAAATTTCAAGAACTAAAAACACATTTAAGCCTTTTGATGTTTTCAATTTATCCTCGAAAATTGCTAGAGCAGGAGCTTCTAACACCCTCCCAAAAGCAGTAACAGAGGGTAGCAACGAGAGATCTAACCATCATAGTTCATGATATGTTTCCATGTTGCAAAGACAACTTTAATTCTCTCTCTCTCTTCACTGTTTTATCCTTAGAAGTCAGAATCAAGCCAAAAATCCCTAATCGAGAGGTGATTCGTCATCTCCGCTTTCTCCCTCACTATGCAGGGTAAACATTAAATATCTTAGGGCTATTCTAGTGGTTGACAATGCATGAACACTCACTCGACCAAGCCTTATCAATCGCCAATTCAACCAGGACGAGGTTCACACACACCAATAGTTTCCCAAGTTAACATAATAATACAAAGGATAGAGGGTTGGGGACAAACTCTGCCATAGTACTAGTTACAGAATAGAATCAATCTCACACACAACCTCGAAACAAAAGCAGCGATTAAAAAAAAATTACAATCTAATCTAAGAATAAAGTAACGTTTTCAATATAACATTAATTAGGAACTTAACTTCCTCATGACCATTAACTTGCTCAACACCAAAACCCCAACAGAAAATGGGATTGGCCATATCTCATTTAAAAATTTCAACGCTACGGAGTATTCCCTCCTTCATCCCTCTCTTTAGCCTTTCTGGAGACTACCCCTAAGAATATTTTCAATTTTCAAACCTAAATAAGATTAGCCCTCTTCAAAAATCTGATTGTTCGACAATAATAGGGCCAGATCGATTCCACATAATCAAGATACATCTCCACTATCCATTCCTGAAGTTCTTTCAACTTTTTTCTTGTTAGCTGTTTATAGTCTCTATTTTTTACGCTCAATATAGGCTGCAAAACATAAGTTGAGATATCCTCTTTGAGCTTGCCACGGAAAACATAGCTGTGGGCCAAAATGCAGTAAGAGGGAGAATTCTTGAGTAATTTGACAGTCTGCTTGAAGCTGAAAACATAGAGTGCACATAGCCAACGGATTGCCAAGACTTGGGTAGCCACAATAAGTGGGCCCAAAATCCATAAAGGAGTTAGCTCCTTGGAAACTTCAGCACCATATTTTACATTAACAGCCAGGTAGAGAGGAACACTGCAGATAAAAGATAAAGTTAGAAGACACAAAAGCATTGTTGTGCGCCATCAAATACTGTCTTTAAACAATATTGTTTAAAGGGTATAAAGTTGAAGAATGATGCAGAACCTAATACATACTGTATTGACCAATCAGAAAACATGTCATACACTCTGGCTTATTCATTTTCTCCATAAATTTAAGCCTAAAGTTTGCTTCGGTCAAGACCCAAGTTGACGATGCATGAATTAAATATGTGACAAGCAGACAACAAATTAACTTGAAGACAACATAACAAAACATACATATGGTACAACAAAAAATGCAAAGACATCCAAATTTTACAAAGATTGCATAAGTTGCACAGAGGAAAAAACAATAGTACTCACAATACCAACAAAGGAATCTTTATTGTTGCGTCGAGGGCCAGAAAATAGGACCATGCCACCTTCAAAACCGCACGGCTTTCCTTAATTTGAGTCCCTTGTTGAGTTTTTGGTAAAATTCCTGCTGATGCAGGTTCTTCAAAAAATTTCTCCACTTCTTGGCTTGATGGTTGTGTGCGCAACATTGTCAGCCATTTATTGAAAAGTCTATGAATAGCAGATGATGTTGCAATGCTATCATTTGTTTCAGATGCATAAGAGAGTGGAACATTGTGAGACTCCGCACTCTCTCCTAATCTAACAGAAGTATTGGGTGCCTTCAACCGATTAGCTCTGATTCCTGAATCATCATTTTGGGTGCTGCCTTTGAAGCCTGAAATCCTCAAAGGTTTGAACTTGGATACACAAAAGCAAGGAGGCCCTAAACTGGAAACAATAAACCTTTTATGAGAAGAAGAACTAGAAGGTCATGTGCATTTAATTCACACAAGTACGAATTTTAATATTGGTACTAGAATCGAGAGAAGACACATAAGCAATGCATCAATCATTTGATGTAAGTAACTTTACAAGCACAAATTGGTTTTTCTCTCACCAGAAATCATTTTATTTGCTCTGATTCTACAAGCAGAAGAAGATTGTTTGAGGATGACAAAAATTACTTCAAGAGTAATGTTAGATATAATAATTGGTTCGCCAAGACTTGTAATTTTTTTAAAATATATATATATATATATATCATAAAGGTTCATCACATAAAAATAACTGATATTTTACGGCCAGTTCGCAATCCCTGACGCCAACCCTCCTCCTTTATCCTAACTTGGGACAGGCCATGCATGCAAACACACATAGACGGTAATTTTTTTAATATATATATATATATATATATATATATATATATATATATATATATAATTCAAGGAAGCCCACTTAGGGTGCAATTGAAATTTGATTATGGTAACTCTTACTCTTTACCATAGGGCAACCTCTTACTGAGAGACACTCTATCATTACACTAACTAGTTCTAAACTTCTTAAAATGACCCAGCCATAAGACCATATTTAATTTTCATCACCAGAATAAACATATCTGCACCTTAAACAAGCATTCCGCTTTACTAGGCAATGCCAGTCAGTTCTTCCAATCATGTGATGTTTTGTTAGACACTGCTTCAACTTCAGCCTTTTGCTCCATGGCAAACGCCTCGAGGAAGATGTCACAAACAAACCCTGCAGAAAAGAAAGCAAATCATCAATGAAGTTCATAATTCATATACTGAAGCATTCAAAATGTGAAGATGGAAATTTGTGATAGCAAAACCAACATGCTACGACAAACACAAAACACCCAGTAAAAGAGACATATAAGACTTCCAGATCAAGCAAGACTTTACGAATGAGAGAGAAACGTATATAGTCTCAACTTTCAATAAAACTTTGATCTTCCCACCCCCAGGATTTTTCAAAACGAAAGGGTTAAACCATGTTGCTTCAATTATTAAATTTGATACAAATGAATCCTTACCACCAGAAAACATCACTGGACGGTAGTAAACTACTAATAGTCTACTAATGCTTTATATAAAAATTGCACCCTCCAAGACTAAAATTTGAGAGCATCTTTCTGCAACGAAAAGCAAGAACTGGGAAACAATCATATTTGACACGGACACTAAACTTTGGCGATAAAAAATCACATCATTTGACATTTTGCAATTACTATAGACCCTAATTTGACTAATAACAACCATATTCATAGAAATCGGAAAATAAAATTGGAAGTAAATTGTAAATAAATAAATAAATAAGTCATAATCCAAGTACCTGATGTTGATGTGCTACGAAGGCCATTTTACGCTTGTATTCTTTTATCCAAACCGCTCAATAAACAGGACCTATTCAACGATGGAGTTAGAGATATATAAGAAAAGGCGTTAATTAAAGTAATAAACAGAAGCCAAATTAAACCAAATTGTAAGAGTTTTACATTTCGAATATGAGAAATAAATGTATGGCAGCGAGACTTTGAAAGAAAGAAAAGTGCAGAATTTGTGGATAAAGCAAAATTTGAAGAAAAAACGAAAGAAAGAAAGGAAGGTACCGGGTAGAAGAACGATAGTGCGGATTGGGTGAGGGAAGGAATTGAAATGGTTGAAGGTTGGGTGGGTGGGTGAAAGGAGATTGCAAGTGTAGAACCCTAACCCAAGAAGATGAAAGAATATATGATATGATATCGGTAACACAGTGCCACCACCCCTATCTCTTCTTCCCCCAATTCTTCTGTTTTTTGTTTTGTTTTTCGTTATTTATACCAGAAACTCGAATATATATTTTTGGAAAATAATTACATTTTCTAAGTAATTATTTTTTTGTATTAAATTTTATTTTTTTATGATATTTTTTTAGATTAATGATAATTATTTTTATTCTAGAAGGATTGTGTATGTGTTTTTTCTTCTAAGAGTCAGAATTTAAGAAAAGTATTTTTTTTTATTAATTTGGGAAGTTATTTTGAGTAGTTTTTTTTAAAATAAGTGTAATTATATTTGTCCTTTAAACTAAAAGTGTTTTTTTTATAAATTTAAAAGTATAATATATATATATATAACAAATATGTCATTGGTGAGTAATTAAATGGAAATAATTATATTGTACCCTAATATTTTTAGGATAATCTTGATAAAACAATATAAATTATTAATAAATTAGTTTAAAAAGTTATATTTTAAAAACAGAGAGAGTATTATTGTTTAGTTTTCTAAGAATAATATATTTACTGTAAAGTATCATGGAAAAATTTAGTAATTTCATATTAATTATCACTGCTCACCAAGTCAAAAAAATCACCAGAAAAAATTATTTTGTCTATAAAGATGAAAGGATTTTGTGGAGCAGTAGCTTAGTTGATTAGATAGGATACTTGAATTATTGTAATTTTTTCCTATTTTTATTAATAAAAAATGAAAGAAATTTTATTTTCACATATTTATTAATTAATTAACAATATCAAAAAACTTTCATGGCCAAGGGCTAGAAGCCCAACACACTAGAACCCTCTACAAATCTGAACCGAAGACACGTCTGCTAACAGATGTAACTGAGCATACGCATGCAATTCTATATCCAAACTTGAAGCCTTTCTTTGCCAAAAAACTTTCAATGAAGTTCTACTGCTTTTTCCAGAATGTTAATACATATATAATACATTTATTTTTTATACAAAAAAGGGAAAGAAATAAATGTATTTCTCAAAATTAATCTATTTCCAAACAAACAAATCCTGCAAAATGCTAACTAGTGCCATCTATGTATTTGTTAATGTAAAAGTAAAATAATTTTTAATACTAAAATCACAAAAATATTTTTTCAAGCAATTGAAAGATCAAATAGTTTAAAAATAATGATTTTGTTAAATCAAATGTTAGAATTGATTTTAACTATTATTAAAACAAAACTTATGCGTATTGCTATAAGTATTTATACTATTATTTCATTTATTTGTCCGTTGTCACTTTAACATTTTAATAATAAAA
>PYAF01005573.1:445788-458695 GCA_007407185.1 Glycine tomentella
GCTGGGATAGGGTGGTAGAGAACCCTAGGCTTAGAAGACCGAGCTTGTTAGCTCACATTTTGTTTATTTTGTCTGTATTTTGATACCTAGGGAAAATTTGTATAGTTTTGAGAACTATGTATCTTGTAAAGGACAGAGATTCACCATATATGTATATAATGTGTATTTATATTGGATTCAGGCTTCCTTTATTGTTTTTCCATGCTTGTTGCATTATTCTGATATTGTAATAATGTTAATACGCCGGGTGCACACGGGGTGTTACACATATCCTTGAGGTTTATTTGATTATCATCCATTGGTGCTAATATTATTCAGATAGAACAATTAAAAAAATTATTTAGAGCAATAAAGATACAGTGTAAACAACAACCAACTCAATATGGCAAAAATATAGAGGATTGAAATAGATTAAATTTGAACGTGTAAGCAACACGAAAGGATCGATGTTTGAACAATGATGAATACTTCAAATTTTTTGGAACAGAAAATTAGTTGGTGTGTGAAGTTAAAGATTGACTTGTACACACATTTTATCATTTTGTTTAATGTAAGGAAGACTGCTGTACTTTGAAAAAAGTTACCAGAAACAGTGGAGGTTGCTTTTGTGTGATTTTGTTGACGATGTGTCTAGTGTGTTGGTGTACAGGAAAAGCTCTGGATCGTATGCTTGACTGTGATTCTTCGTGGATGAGTTGCTAAGCCCTGTTGTGTCTCCTCCTAGTGCCCCTCAGATGGTGTGACTTTTACACTTCCGTAGCCGTGTTTTGTCTCTTCTATTCGTGCACTTCACCAATTTACGATGCAATGTTTAGTCAAGTGGAAGGTTGTGAACCTGAGTGGTGAATGAATAGAATGTGTCATTTATGGCATTGGTCATACAAATGGACATGATATAATGGGTGTTTAGCACACGACTGAATCACGTGAGGAAGAAATGTGACTTTAAAGAACCTTAAATTTGGTAAAAATATTTTATAGAATCAAACAATAATTGAAAAAAAAAAATATATATATATATATATAAATTAATTGTTATTAAGATAATTATCATAATGAATGAATCAAACATTAAACTATGTTTTAGATCAATTTTGTCCAATTGAATTGGTCTTAAAATAATTTAAAATCATTCAAATTATATAATGTCTCATAATTGAACATTATGAAAGCATGTTGTTTTTGTATTATTATTGTGGATCTGTTGCTGCTATTTTGTAAATTCATTTAAATTAAAACTAAATGTTAATTTAAATTTTTTTTAAGATGATGTGTTTGAATTCGCGCACAACATTTTTCTCAATTGGCTTGTCGATCTGCTACTTTGCTTGACGTTCACTGATTTATATGACCATCCTTAGTAAGGATGGTTGATCCGTGATCTTCGCATATATCGGGTTGTCTCTTAATTGCAACTGACATTGTTAATATCCGAGTATCCCTGGGTTCTACTCGATTTGGACAGTCACAACGCGTCTATATATCACATCACGGATGGGGAACGTGAAGTTGCTGTGGACTATTTTCGCGCAACTTTGCATAACCCGACAATGGTGACCGGCTTGCTTTAGCTTGGTTATGATCAAACCCTCAAATAAAGGATGGTTGATCCAGGATATTCGCATATATCGGCGTGTTTATTGATTGCAATTGTCATTGTCCATACCCGAGCAACCCTAGTACCTACTCGGTTTGGGCAGTCACAAGGGGTGCACATTACATATTAGCCATTGGGAACGTGAAGTTGCTTTGCACTATTTCCATGCAAATTTTTACAACCTGGCAATAGGGACCGGTTTCATTTAGTTTGGTTATGGTCTAACCCTGAAATAAAGGATGATGGATCCAGGATCTTTGAATATATCGAGTTGTCTGTTAATTGTAACTGTCATTGTTCATATTCGAGCATCCCTGGGTCCTACTCGATTTGGACAGTCACAAGGGGTCCCCATATCACATATCAGGGATGGGGAACATGAAGTTGTTTTGTAGTATTTCCGCGTAACTTTTCATAACCCGACAACAGTGACTGGTTTCATTTAGTTTGGTTATGGTCAAACACTCAAATAGATCTGTGGAAAAGAAACAAAAAATGGCAAAAGTAGATAGAGAGAAAAACAATCAATATGTATAACATCAAGAAGTGAAAATTGACAATCAAATATCCCCCATAAATTAATGGGTTACAAAGAATCAAATACACCAAGAATGTGGTTCACTCAACCTCTTCAACAATGATGATGATCAAACTACCTAGAGTGTTTCACTCTAATTCTCTCTAGAGATCTCTCGTGTTAGTGATGTTTTATTATGTAGGATATGTTCATTTAGTAGATGCTACAGAGACATGTCCATATTGCCAAGCTATCTATCATGTGGTATGAACAAAATTTTTTAAGCCGTGAAAAAGCTTGGTTCATCTTGGTCTTTCAGCATGATCACAAAAATGTTCGATTCGAAAGGCAAGGGTCCGGCGGTGAAAAGACTCTTTCGCCCATCGTAGGCCGGTACACGATTTCCAAGAACCTTTTTACGGTGTGCTTGGACAAGCTTCTGTGATAACATCTCTGGAAACCTTTTTCGACTTAATCTCAGGATTGATAGAGACCTATTCACATAGTAAACTGTTTTAGAAACATTATCTTTGTTTCTTCTCAATCACAGTCGTTAAAAAGTCAAACAAACAACACTACACTAACATTCAAACCAGAAAATTAAAGTCAAAATAAATAATAAATAAAATGATTAAATCGTTAGAATGCAATGCAGGAGTTTGGTTGTTGAGATTACGAACGTCATTAAAGCTTGCTGGAGAATATTTTAATTTCATATACAAAAGAGATCACCTGCTGTTGAATGATTGTACTTTCATCTACCTGGTGAAAATTCAGTCATATTCGAGGATAACAATGACATCAACGTACAGAACATATTGAAAGATCATCTTCTAAAATGTCTCGTCCGGTTTCCACCATCAGCGTTCCTTTCAATGCCACACCTGCTGGTGCCGTGTCGCCATCTACGGCGGTAGAATCTCTCACTTTAGTGGTCAAAAACAAACATTGGTTGAACCTGACCACCTTCATCGCTGAAGTGAAAGATTCCGCCGCCAGAGATGGCGACATTGTAACAACTAGTACGGCGCTGGAAGGAACGTCGATGGTGGAAACCGTACGAGACATTTAGATCATGATCTTCCAATCTGTTCTGTAAAAAGTAGAATCTAGCCGACAACCTCTCAACAATGGTGATGATCAAACTCCCTAAAATGTTTCACTCAAACTTTCTCTAGAGATCTCTCAAATGCAAAACACAAAACTTGCTAAAATGTGCTCTCAAAAATGTCACTTGAGGCTGTCAATTTGTCAGCGTCAAAGCTGCGCTCTGTGTATCTATCGCATCCACCATTAACTGAGGTATTTAAGGAGGTGGATTAGGTTTAGGGTTCTAGAACCTTCAATGGGCCTGGGCCTGGGCCAACATTGGAGTGAGAAAGCCCAATAAAACAATGGGTGCACAGTGACAACATTAAACACAGTCAAGAGAGAATGAATATACCTGTGACTGTACTTCTTTATTTGTAAGGATGTTAAGTCTAGGTTAATTGGTGGCACCTCATGATTAGATAAGATATAATGTTTTGATTAGATAACATACAATCCTTTATTGTTGAGATTAGGATAGCTATTTCTTGGGATCTGTTTTGAAAACTGCGTATTGATATCTCTGGATTATTGGGCTTTTAATGGGCCTTACTATAATCAGACACCTCGTTTGGCCCACACATCGGTTTCGTAACAGGTGACCCCAGCTCGGTTATCGAGGCTCCTAGACAACCGGGGTGAATTAGTAGATAATCTCCTATTCCAGTGCTATTGGGTTTACGTTTTGTCTTTTTTGTTGATGTTGATTTATGTGCCCATGCCTAGTAGGGTTGGTTGATGCCGTTTTTGTACAGTATGGATCCATGCATCTAAACGGAATTCTAAGTAATTGTAAAAACGAGTTGAAATTTATGCGCAACAAACTGAGTTAAGGAAAAGAAAAATCGGGAAAACACCCGACAATGTTAACCAAAACAACCGAGAACAAAGTCTCCAATGTTTGACAAATTTAAAAGGGGCTGAGGGACCAAACACAAGGAAAAGATTACAAATTAAAATCGGCATCCCGGTCTTTCAACATTTAAGCTTCCCAGATTTGAGATTGATCTTCAGTTACAGTGGCAGGCATCACTTCTTCCTCCTCGCCGAGTTGATCTTCTTCCATTTGAGTACCTGAATCTTTACAAGGAAAAGGTGGAGGGATCAACTTATCGCCAACGACATAATCTTTGAAGTGCATACCGACCGTGTTAAATTTAACCCCGGGATTCAAACAGCGAATCTGTTCCAACGTGTTGTTGAAGGACCTCTCCACAGCTGCAGATAGCTGAGCCTTCACATTATCAGCATCAGTCTTCGAATACGCTAGGTCAGTTTCAGCATGCTTTAGTTTGCCCTCCTTTTTGTCCAACAATGCTTTTAATGTTTCAAAATTCTTATTGTTGTTGGGATAATGTATTCATACAGCCTCCAGGCTAGTCTTTAGCTTCACACCATCAATCCGAGCGTTGAGAAGTTCCTCCCGGGTCTTGTTTGTTTCTTCCTGGGATGCTCCAAGCTCTTCACAGATCCTTGCGATCTCTTTCCGGGATGCTTGAAGTTCTTCCTGGGATGCTTGAAGCTCTTCCCGGGATGCTTCAAGTTCCTCATGGATCCTTGTGGTCTCTTGCAAGGATGACTGAAGCTGATTGACAGTTTTAACATACTTGCTATTAAGAGTTGCTAGACTCTGAACTAGAGAAGAGCACTTCATAGCATTAAGCTCTATAACACTCAACTCTTCAATTTGAGCATGCAAGTAAAGAACTGGATCCGTTAAGCACTTGGGTGCGTGGATAGCATGGAAGAGCTCTTCAGACATACCCTTCTCCCAAAGAGATCCGGGTAGTAACCCGATTGCAGGGGAAGAAGGGTTTGGAGCGGATTCAGTAGCTTGTACTCGGGGAGAGGTTGGTGGATCAGACGTCGTGTAAATATCTAGAGCCTTATCTTTCTCGGCAGACTTATCCTTCTTAGCCAAAGCCTTATCCTTTTGCAGTGGAGCCTTATGTTTTTGCGGAGCTTTATCTTTTTGGACATCTGAAAGCTTTCGCTTCTGAGACCCAGCACAAGTGGCTGCTGGACATTCCCCCTTATCCAAAACAGCAAGGAAAAGAGGGGGTGGTGGTAGTTGCGACTGGTTGGAGGGGTCGGATTGCGGCTGCTTAGAGGGGTCGGATTGCGATTGGTTGAAGGGGTTGGCTTGCGGCTGGTTGGAGGGGTTGGGAATTCCAAAATCCGGGGTCAAAGTGGATGTTGTTTGTTTTCCCATCTTAGAAACTGCAACATAAAAGGCATAGTCAAAACACAGTCATAAATAATAAGTAAAAGGGTACATGATCATACTCGATGGTGCGGAAAACCTGGAATGAGATGTGCGAATAAAGGAAGCAATGTCGGGATGGCCTCGAGCTTCTTTGTATGCAGCTATCTGGGTAACCGAAAAAGCATCGGCATCCGATAAATCCGTTTCCTCAAAACAGTAGGAAGACGAAGGAAATTCATGGTGAGTATGGGTCCAATAGAGGGGAAATTTCCACTCCACGTCCCGGGAATCAGCAGAGCAAAGGAAAAAAGGTTGTTTGTCGGGTTCGGCAACAACTTTAAAAATACTTTTTTTTTGAATTTTTTAAAAGAGTCGATATATACACGAAAGAGGTTTTGCTCAGTAAGACCCGGATGGAGACCCGCCCTTTCCTATTGGGGGGTTCCTTACCTGTCCTACCAGTGTGGACAGTAAAATAATAAAAGAAAAGAGGAACTGTACAAGGGATTTGTAAATGTTCACAAAAATGTTCAAAGGCTTTTATGAAGTCTCAACTATTTGGGTGAAGTTGTGAAGGAGCCAAATGAATGTGGTTTAAAATGTTCATCTGGAACTCGGATAGGGGAAATCGGATCCCTATCCGGGTTATCAAATCTTTATAGAAAAAGAAAAAAGAAGGATTGTTCCCCTCCCTCAAAGAGCAGATAGGCTCGTCCTTATCGAGGGGCGTACGACAAAATTTTGTTGATTCCTAACAGGAAGGGCAACAACGTCTTCCGTTTTAAGCTCGGACAATGTCAACAAAACTTCATGGGTTACCCATGGGAATTTAGAAGCCATGGCAGGAGGAACAGAATCGGGATGTGATTCGGCGGATTGAGATTCGACAACTTGTTTCGAAGACGGGTCCATAAATACCTACGTCAAACAAATAAAAATCAGTAATTAACATACCTGAAGAAACATATTTTTGATTGCGAGGAGAGTTTGAGGGGGTAGAAGAATCATCCGAGAGAAGGATGACGTCCTCAGGTTCGTCAACTTTCTTGGCAGAATCAGAAGCGCTACGCGGCAATGAAAGGACATTACTTGGCTTAGCAAGACTCGGTCTAGGTACAAGAACCGGGTTGTGATGACAAGACCCAAGCAACGACTCAGCCATCGAAGCAAAGCCAGACTGTATAAGTATGTTGCTTTCAAAAACACAATCAAAACATGGTTCGAATCGGGTTTCAAAAATAGGGCCTGAGGAAAGGGTGATGTTACTTTGGGACAATGAAGAATTAGGGTTCTTGACTTCAGAACCCTGAGAAAAAGAGGAAGGATGTATAGAAGAAGCCCTAATATCTAAAGGAATTTTGGTTTCGAGTAAAGGAGTTTTGTTTTTGGGGTTTTTAACTTTCCCTTCTCTGCTAACCCCACCAGTATGTGCGCGTTGCAGAGCCTTTTCTCTCTCTTCTTCAGAAAGGGAAAACCAAATAACCAATACCCAGTCCTTGGCGAAATGGTTTGGCGTAACCTTGCCTCTTCTTTGGGAGGAAGCCTCATTATAAAAAGATACCAAATAAATTTTTCAAAGAATTTGAACAACCAAAATAGTTGCAGCAAGATAAGGCAACTGGATGAATAATATTTGCAACAAACAAACAAAACCCAGAAAATGAACAAAGATTGACAGTAGCCCAAGAACAACCAACAGACTACAATCAAAGTAAAAGCAAAAACAAGAAGCATATGGTAGTGGAGGTACCTATTTATGCGAAGATTTGTTAAAACTGAGGTGGTGGAATGCTAGTGATGACAGGAATTAGGGTTCGAAAACACAAAATATGCAGAAAGAAGAAGCAACAAAACAAAGAAAACCAAATGAAAACGAAAGGGGATATATATAGGCCCAAAAAAGGATGCAAAGGTAACCGTCGGATTAACAAGAAACGTGGCATAACCGCCGGATGTGTATGCAAAGGTAACCGTCGGATCGTGTGTTAAAGTCGCAAAATCGTCAGATGTGTGTGAATCATCACGTCTGAGAGTAAAAAAGTCCAATCAATTCAAAATTCATCATTAGTGCGCAGTATGAAACGACACATCATTAAATGCGCACGTGTATCAAAAGTGCAAAGCAGCGCGTCAACAGTGCATTACGGCTAATGAAATGACAAGTGGCAAAAAGCAACTTTAAGAGAGACTTTCCCCATTCCTGATCTAAGATTTGTAAGCCCCTCGTGAATGTCTAAATCCGGGAATTTGTAAAACCGGGAATATCCGAAACGCACTCGCTACTTGGACGTTCACAATCATGATTGAAATACAGAAACATCCCGGAATGAACAAAACAATTGGGAATATACAAACCGGGAACAACGATTTTAAACACAACTCGGTAGATACAAAAAACCGAGATCATTTCCAAGAAGATCAAATCGACAAACCAGTTGGGGGAACCCGTTAGTACTGGAACATGAAATTGTCAACTAATACACCCCGGCTACACATGATTGTTACCAACCGGGTTATAGGCAACTGTTACAAACCCAATAAATGGGTCTAATATGGTATAAACTAGGGCAAATCGGGATCATGAAATTTATTTTGTTGGCACTGATTATCATTGATACCTTTTTAACATGGCTAATTTGATGCAAATTTTTCACTTGTGCATTATACAAAAAGCGATCCACATTAGAATAGGAACAAAAACAAGCAATTAATACAACTAACAACCAAAAAAAACTGCAGATTTGTTTAATACAAGCTGATCATGGTAATTGTTGTGATAATCTGTTGTATATGACAGTTGAAGCTTAATGTTGTAGGAATATTTTAGTAATTGCTGTGATCATCCTGTTGCGTATGACAGTGGAAACTTGCACCTGTAGGAACATTACAATTTAGTTAAAGGCACAATATGAGAGCAGCTTTGGATACAAAACACTAATTATGACTGTAAATAGGTAAATTTAAAATGACAATTCTATAATCAAGTATAAAGATTAGCACATACCATAGATTTTGGAAAACTTCTCTGAAGACCACATTGGTTGTTTTTGTTTGTGGTTTTTTCTCTTTGTCATGAATGAGAACTTTCAATCCATTGGGCTCTTGACTCTTGAGAATGCAACATAAAGTTGACCATGGCTGAACACTGGATCAGGAAGATATACTCCAACATATTCAAGAGATTGACCTTGAGATTTATTGATTGTCGTAGCATATGAGACTATTATTGGTAATTGTCTTCTTATCATCTTGAAAGGCTAAGGAGATTGTGATGGTGATAATAACATCCGTGGAATGTGAACCAAGGATCCAATATTTTTACCACAAACAATTTGTGCTTCAATAACATGATTAGACATTCTGGTGACAATTAATCTTGTGCCATTGCAGATCCCTTCTGCCTGATCTAAATTACGGATCAACATAAAAGGTGTCCCTATTTTTAACTTGATTTGATAATTAGGTAATCCAAATGTTTTTAAAGAATGTAAAAACTCCGGTGTAATAGATTAGTAAGCTTGGCTTTCTTACAAATCTATCATGTCAATTGAATCAGAACTTAAATATTATTTTTCCTCACCTGGGATCATGTTTAATACATGGTCATTTATTTTATCAACAACCTCAATGGTCGAAGCTAGTATAGCCCTTGTACTGAGAAAGTGTTCATCATTATAATGGTGGTTCAGATCTGGATATGTATTGGTAACAATTTTGTCTATAGGATCGTTGAAATTTGTAATTAGAAATTATGTTGGAATTTCTATATCAGAAAACCCATCATTACCTTGGCCTATGTTCCCATCACCAACCTGTATAAGCCACTCAGAAAACTTCTGAATTTTTTATGCATCAGACATTTCTGCATTATGTTGTAACCACATATTCCTTGTCAATTTTAAAACATTGCAATAATCCCAGAGATATGAAGCATTTAAAGTAGCATTAACAATGTCTGATCTGCTGCCTTTAGGTATGACAGGTAAAATTTGGCGAAAGTCACCTCCAAAAACAACAACTTTTCCGCCAAAAGGCAAACCATCTTCTTGAGACATATGCATGATGTCCTTTAAAGATTTGTCTAATGCTTCAAAACATATATGTGTGTCATAGGAGCCTCATCCCATATGATTAACTGTGTTGACTATAACAGGCCAGCTAACTCACTACCTTGGTTGATATTACAAGTTGAATTTTCTAAAGTAGGCGCAGGGATCGCAAATTTTGAATGTGCAGTTCTACCATTGGGTAATAACAATGAAGCAATACCACTTGAAGCCACTGTTAAAACAATTTCACCTTTGGAACGTAATGCACAGGCCAATGTTTTCCACAAAAGTCTTGCCAATACCTCCACATCCATATAAGAAGAAAACTCCACCACGCTGTTTGTTGACAACATTCATGATGGAATTTAATACATTTGTTTGCTCATCTGGGTTTCAAATAAAATAAATTACCTATTACATAGAGTGTATAGTTTAATTGTTTGTATTGTATTTGTAATTTATTTGATTATCTAACCTGTCAAAGTGGCAAAGCATGACTCAAATTCCGATTGCAATTGAATTCTATCACAATTTTGCTCAGCATAAATATATCTATTTTGAAAGTGGGGTTGTACTGCATCAATTGGAAAAGGCATGGTTGGATAATCCTTTAGAGTATGTTTGGATGAGGAAATTAAAATGGGGAAAATAATTTTTTAGAGGATTTAAAATTCTTCTTCCCTAAATAAGTTGTTTGGATATTCATTTAAAAGAAATTTAAAATTTTTAGCATTTTAAATTAGAATTTGTTTTACACCTGCAACTTAGAATTTTAAATTCTTCAAAAATATCCAAGAATTGTAAATTTCTCTCGCTCACTCCTCTGCTTCTCTCTCGTTCACTCCTCTCAACCCACACCCTTTGTCTCCTGACTCACTCCTTCACTCTCTCATACACTCTCTATCTCTCTCCTTCCCTCCTCTCAACCAGACCCTCTCTCTCGCGCTCACTCCTCTCAACCCTCAGGCTCATTCCTCTTACAGTGGTGACAACTTCCGCGGTGGTCCATACAAGGTTGGTTTTGTTTTTCACAAAACTCTCTCACATGGTTTCTTTTTATCTAGGTTTCATTTTTTTATTTCTTTAATTTGTGATTTGTTTTCTATTTAGTTGTTTGATTTCATTGGTTTTGTTTTTGACTTGATAAGGTTGCATTATTTCCTGCACATTGTGCATTTTGTTGTGAGATTTCTCATTGTGTTGATAGGGTTGGTTTCGTGTCCCTCTCGCTGTCGTGTATATCAGTGTTTGGCTAGATTTGCCACATTTAAACCATTAATCTAGTATGTCATTGTGAGTTAATGACTTGGAAAGATGGTTTCTTGACCCTTTGATCAGATTAGTATTTTGTTCATGGGCTTGCACGCGTCTGTGTTCTTTCAAGAAAGGGCTCCCAATTTTCTTCTTTTCATGAATGATTATAAATTAGTTAATTGGAGAAAACGCCCACCAGTTTAATTTAATAGAAGTATTAGGTATCTGGGACTGCGTCCTGGTTTCGGCATCTTATGCAGGACCAGTTTATTTATTTAAATAAAAGCTATGCACACAATACTTTGTAACTACATAGTTTGTGGTTAACTATATTATGGTGTATAAGTTTGTGTGGTTTCATATGAAGCAGAAAGATCATATGGGGTGTTGTGGTTGGCAATAAAAGATGGGTTCTATAGCAATTAACTCAGACCTGTAGAGCTTCTTTTATGATGTGACGAGGAAGTGTGAGTTTTGGAAAAATTAGAAGGTGTGGGTGGCAGAGTGGGTTGGTCATTTTGTCGAGAATACATAGATAGAGGGTATTATTTTTGGTAGTGGGAAATGTTGTATGTGGAATTGTTGATACCTATATATATATATATATATATATATATATATATATAGGTTATGCAAGCTTTGATTAGTGGCATCGTTTGTTTCAATTAAGTATTAACCATCCAGGTCAAGAAGATCAACAACCAAACTATGCAATATAGCTATTTCAATTTCAAAGGCCAATTCTTCTTGCTCCTCCTCAAACCTACTCCACTGATCTCTCCTTTCCATGTCCTTAATATAAGCATGTTTGTCAACATGCCCTACATCAAAAGCAAATGACCTATTTATCCAATCCTCAGTTATTCTCAATGTCTCTAACTCAAACTCCTCTTCATTCTTGTATTGGTTTCTACTTCCACTTAGTTATTCCCTAAAAAAATCCAACAGAAGTGTATCTAAATAGTCTCTACATCCATCTGCTGAACCTCTTGCTTTAATTTTCTGTGACTTCAGCTTAGGTCCTACAGAGAAGATAAGCAACAGATGTGTGATTTAATTTTTTCCAAGTTATTTAAACCCTCTAATATTATTGTATTTGACTTATTTTTTTACTTGACTTAAACAAGCTTGTGAGAGAATTCCAACAAGAACGCACGATTGTTGGCTCTGCTTTTGTATTTTCTTTCTTCTTAAGATTCACGATATTATTGGCACTTTTCCACTCCTAATCTAGGCACCTAAGTAGTAAGTGCATGATTGTACTTCCAATAATCTACCTACTTGCATGAATCTGTTTTTTGTCGCATGAAAATGCTCCATCCACAGTGGCACCAAGACTGCACAAGAGTAAGTGATACCATGATATTTTTTTAATTTGATTTATGAATCCTGCCTATTTGTAAATTAATCTATTTGCTCAAATTTAAAAAATGCTTTTAAAAATAATTACTGCTGTTTTAAGAATTAGATGTAATTTCTGTAATTTTAAGTCATATATCACTAATTACTGTAATTTCAAACATTGAACATCAATGTACGGTTGTATAACTTAAATATATAGTTTTCAATCTAACAATAAAAAAAGTTCTTACTTTGATTACATACACCAATAACTAATTTTTAAGTTTGACCATTATTAAATATTTTATATAAAGTTGTATAACTTAAATTTATATCTCTCATTTCAAAATTTGCAGTCTATTGTTGGTATACAAAATAGTCATGACTAGGGCAACAAATTAACAAATAGGAATTGATCAGATCTTGTTCCAAATAGGATGACCTTAATTTAATCTGATCTACCAGTTATATATGTAGTGTTGTATGGGCACTAAGAACAGCTTAATTACTAAAGGTACCTGAAGCCATATATGTATGAATATCAACAAAGTCAAATAATTACTAGATTGTTTGTAATTGATGAAGCATCACAAAAGCAATGGAAAAAGCACTAGAGAATTCAAACTAGTTGATGGTTCACTGAGTTCTTATTATCGTAAAATTACAACTGGCTTTCACCCATGGTTCAGTCATGGTACATGTGGTTTGTTGTCTAGAGACATGTCGCATGAAGCATGCATTTTCTTTAGAATAGGGCTTTTGTGCAAAAGTCTGTGCTTGTAGGTTTTGTTATTTTCTATCCAATGTAATTACTTCCTTGGGGTTTTTATGAATATTTTGTTTTAATTTTTCTT
>PYAF01005573.1:458795-489876 GCA_007407185.1 Glycine tomentella
GTAAAATTACAACTGGCTTTCACCCATGGTTCAGTCATGGTACATGTGGTTTGTTGTCTAGAGACATGTCGCATGAAGCATGCATTTTCTTTAGAATAGGGCTTTTGTGCAAAAGTCTGTGCTTGTAGGTTTTGTTATTTTCTATCCAATGTAATTACTTCCTTGGGGTTTTTATGAATATTTTGTTTTAATTTTTCTTGTTGAAATATTTTTTTACGCTTTAGTTCTAAATATATAATTTAAAAATATAATTGGACAAGAATATATATAGATTTTTAAAGTAATTATTATAAAAATAATATTTTATTTATATGATCATTTATAATTGTATCAAAAAAATGAAATATAATAAATTTAAATTATTTAATTCAAACAAAGAATTTAAAATATAAGAAATTTAAATTGTTTTATCCAAACAAGAAATTTCAAATTAAAGGAATTTCAAATTGTTTTATCCAAACAAGGAATTTTAAAAATCCAAGAATTTTAATTGATGCATTTCAATTTCCCTGAATTTCAAATTCTCTGAAATTTTAAAATGCTTCATCCAAACACACTCTTAAGGATTTTTTGTTGGACTGCAGAATTTCTTCAATATGTAGCAATGCTAAATTTTGTAATTCTTCAATTGGCAATTGCAATTCTGTGAATAAAAAGAATGAGATGTCATTTTGGATATATGAACACAAGACGCAGATTATATAACACACACACACACACACACACACACACACACACACACACACACATATTTGTTGTAGTTTACGTGGCATGTTTCTAAGCTTCCTCTTATGTAGAATCCCATCAATAAGATAGTCACATGTTTGACGCCAGACATGCTTTAGTCTGTCCATGCTATTGGATATAAGCATTGTAACAAACAATTTTCTTAAAATATATCAGAACCCCACTGGTATGCTTCTGCCAAAGTGTCAATGTACTCTTTATCATCATGCAAAATACCCATTGCAAAACAAGCTTCTCTAAATGAAGGATACAGTTGGCCTCATACTGTACGGATTTGTTCATAACTGGTTGGCCCTTTAACCAATGTCAACATCATCCTAAGATAATATAATTCTCTAGTACTTGGAGGAACCCAGTTAAGTCTTCCAATGGTGTTACCTTGTTTTCTAGGCTTCCAATGTCTGTCCTTAGGTACATATGTAAATTTTTTAACAAACTGTACATAAGTCAAATTTCTAGCTTCAGCAAAAATACTATTAGATTGTAGCCAAGATGTAAACATGGATTCTTTAACTGTTGGCTTTAACAAAATGTCATCATTATCCTCGAATATGACTGAATTTTCACCAGGTAGATGAAAGTATAATTGTTCAACAGCAGGTGATCTCTTGTGTATATGGAATGAAAAAATTCCCCAGTAAGTTTCACATGGAGAAATATACCTACCATCTACATAGTGTTTAAGTTCATCAACACACGTATTAGTTGTTCCAACATCGTCTTGCACAGGCACAACAACAGCTGTTATGCGATCATATCCTTTATGAATGTACTTGAATAAATATTTGATAGATGTTGATTGGTTGCACCATTCTACATTGATATGAGCTTGATATTTCAACAGCAATTTTGCATTGTATGAGACTACATATCTATTGTCCAGAATGATTTCATTTTTTTCAATGTATCTCCCATCATCACGTCTTTTGTAAAGTGGATAGCCATCTTGATCAACAACAGTTTCAACTTGCCATTTTTTTGGGAAGAATCTAGAACATCTCCCATCTTTCATGCATGGGGACCTTCAGTTAGCAAAGCCACACAGACCATGCATCATATGAATTTTGACACACTCATAGAGTTGTGCCTCTTGAATTGGATCTGGTATTTCAGCTGATATAATGTTATCAATATCTTCAGGAGATGGATACTTGCTAGAAGGATGTAAAAAAAGCAAAATATGAGCATGTGGCAAGCCCCGCTTCTGGAATTCAATTGTGTATATATCTACAACAATGATATTATCAAACAAAACACGAAGCAAAAAAATTGAAGTTGATAATAATAAGTGAATTCTAGTACAGGTCTTACATGCAACCACATCGCCCAAAAATTGTTTATCTTCCAAGTTTAATGAATTGTTCTAGCTTCAGTTAAAAAATTCTTGTGATAACATCAGGCCGATCAGGTGCAGTCAAATTAAGCGTTACCACAAACCTTTGAATTTTTGGCCAATAAGGATTACAAGTGAACGTCAAGAATAAATATGGGAATCCAACCATGCTGCATATGGCCATTCCATCAAAGTATAATTGATCCATATACATGCGGCTTCCAACAAACGATGAAGGAAAGACAATATGCTTTCCACTATTGCCACACTGATTATCAACTCCTTCATGTGAGGCAATCAAAGTGTTGTATTTATCACAACATAGCTGCTTTTGATGTGTTCTTATAAACATCAATCGTTCTAATTCCATCATTGTGTAACCATCAACAATAAATTGTTGAAAAATTCTTCTAGATCTCAATAAAGTTTGAGCTTCTCCTTTCATGAATTGTATCCTAAAACACATAAATTCTCTAATAGTAAGTTTGTTTCTCTTCCTTTCTGTTGAGTTCTCTATATCTCGATACTTGACATCATTGCGGTATCCATTTTCACCATAAGGAAATAGAAGAGGATATTGCAGTCCCAGATAACCTGGATAAAGCTCACTAATTCTTTGCAATTGTCCACTCTGTTTTTCAAGGATAATATCTCTATTCATAGGCTGAGCTGCATCACCAACAATAATCACAACAACTTCAAAAACTGTGGGTAAATTGTAAATTCTCCCATCCTTTTTCCTTTCTGAAATTAATTATAATTTAAAATTTTGTGTCTGACACTTATGATATATGTCTTTGGCCATCCTAAAAGACTTTGCAAAAACATTGTATTCATCAAGCATTTCTTTCAATTGTGATACAAGATGTGAGTCAAGGCGCTCGTCCCACCTAAAAATTACAGGAAATTGTGAGTGATGATTGTTTTTGCTGGGATTCAACCAATGAGATAGTGAAAACCGGCGTGTTTATGAGGGCATCGGATTATAGATTTTGGACATATTTCTAAAGTTGAAAGAGTGAAGCTTTAATTAAAGATGAAAGGAATGAAATTACCTTGGTTCAGAGCAAACTAGACCCGGGTTAAGACCCTGCGATCCAATCTAAGAATATAATAAGAAGCTGGGATAAGGATCGAGATACCATAGTCCGAAAGAGAATAAGCAATTAGGTTGATAAGAATACCGAGACATAAACTTAATATAAAAATAAATTAATTAATTAACGTTGGTTCGCGGAAAATCGAGGTCGGCTAAAGACTTTGAGATCCAATCAATAATATAGTCACAACTCAGGATGTGACGAGGAGGATTCATACCTCCAGTCCGACCTGAAGCAGGGGGTGTGGACCCAATGAAAATAATGAACAGAATGACATATATCTCGGAGTGGTTGAGTTATTGGGATCAACGGAACTTGTCAACGGTGAAAACCAATGTCAAACAATTTGACTGCATTCTTCTCTATATCTATCCCCTTGCATTTAACTGTTCCCTTTCAGGAATTGACTTGAGGGTCCATTTTGACCCAACAAATACAAGGACAGAATAAACAATAATAGTTTTGTAGGATATACATAGTCAACAACACAACACAATACATAGATACCGGCTTTAACCCGGGTTACTGAATAATATATCAATAATACTATAAACCATACCTTATTCCACCAAGTCTGTTTTGAACTTCATTCTCTGTATCATAAATATACAACTGAGCAAATTTTGGATCACATAGTAATCGTTGTAACAGTTCTGGTGGATCCTTCCAAAAATGTAGTTGTATTTTTCCAAGACTACAACAAAGACTATATTTGACATTAACACGTTTTTTATTTTTCCTCAAACTTTCTTCATACCATATGGCAGCTTGGCAATATGGACATGTCTTAGTAGCATCTCCTAAATCAACATATCCTACAAAACAAAACATTGCTAACACGAAATAACTAATAATAGAAGGTTCTGCATATTAATGTAGACATGCAAAACCTTCATGTTGGTGGCTCATCTGTGTGTTTTGAGAAGAATTATATTTCTGTTTTGATAACCGCTTACTTTGTAGTATGTTCCTCCGTCTTAATCTTGCAGTTGTAACATCCCAAAACAGTACACAGAATTATTTTGACATTAGAAACATTGTGCTTAACTAAACACTTTGTGGATACACAAACAAACCTGTAGCAATGTGATCAACAGAATGATGAATGTCATATGAGAGTTCATCCTCAAAGTCAGATTGCATTAAAATATTACTTGTTTCTGCATCTAACACAATTTTAAAAAACTAGCATTACACATGCCATAGTTAATTTTAGTTTGTACAAACATTATTTATTTGCATTAGTATCACACATGATTTAAAAAGACAAGCACAATTTGAATAAAAAGAGACATTTCCAACCTTCGCTTTCATTGCTCAGTTATGTTCTGTTAGCACCATTATACTTATATTTGCCGAATCTCTTTCCTTGTAATATCAGTTTTTGTTTTTTCCTTGCAACTTTAGCATGAACCTTTGTCCTAAGAATGTCTTGTTCCATGTTTGAATAACCTGACAGTTTAGTATGATTGAAAATGTATTTAACATTGAAGGAATGTGAAATGAAAAGTGTGTTGAATAATATATCAATGGTACCATAAACCAAAGTTGTTTCAGATCTTGACAATGGTTCTCTGTATGATCAGTCAACGAATTTTCATCTGTGGGCAATGCTTGTTAGCATGATTATCAAGTTGTGTATGCAACAAAAGTATACCAAAACAAATTTTAGTTACACATTTAACAAAAAACTTGCGTGTTCCAGCATTACAGCTAAATAAAACACCAACCACAACTTGTTATTTAAGATTTTGGCCATACTTTGACTTTTCCGTGAAATGACCTATTATTGTGGACAGTAAGGTAAATGAAAGATTTTGGCCATACTTTGGCTGACCAATTATCATACATTTCAGCTGATTTTCATAAATTTAAGTCACACAAATCTTTAGCTAGGATTGTGCATGCTTTTGCATTGGTGCAAAAGAATTTTAAGTTTACTTTCTATTTGTTTCTTCTCACTTATTAAAGGTTATTTAATTCACAGATTACATCCTTATAATTTCCTTATCAAGTATTTGCCTCACCTCTCTCGTACCAGCATGATTAGCAGTATGTGTAATCAGTAATTCGACATGATTAGTCTTGAATTTACTTATAACCATCAAAAGGTCTAGGCATACTTAAGCCATATATAAGTACATTTAGCCCATAGTTTGTCCCTTGAACTGGTAAACTGTTACTATTAGTTGATTAATGGTATGGTAACTTGTTGATGTTTGAGTATAATATCGATGTGCAATCAAATATGATATTGACATGAATTGTTGAATGATATTAGCATGTCCATGTGCAATCATGAGTAATTAAAATTATTTTTTTAAGTATTATTATTTGAAATGTGTAAGTGTGATTCACCATTTCTAACAATTTAACTTCCATTTATATTTATAACCACGGTCTTAAAATTATTATGGGTATCAGACTTATTTTATAATTTGCACATCACTGACCACAATAATGAATAATTAGGCCAACGTCCAAGGTATATTAATTGGATATGAAAAAAAATAATAGCTCCTAAATAGTAAAGATAGCATGTTTTCAACTCAGGACCAAAAATCTCAAGAAAAAAAAAGACATATTGTGGTAACCACAGTGTTTAACAACATTGAAATAACCATTTAATACAATCGAGACTAACAATAACATAAAAGTTTATCGGTTAACATATAAAAAAGTTTTTAAAACAGACTTTCAAATCATTTCTCAGTCTTAATATGCTTTCTCAACTTAGTAGAGGATAACTGTATTTATGATAAATCCTCATATGCCATAGTGTCCAACTCAATATCAGTTTGGGGCAAATTTCGCTTAGCTGGTGTCATGGACTGCATCAAACGCGCATTAGACTCAGCAGTTTGAGAGAAGCATTGTTGTCAACAATGAAAAGAAACCTTTAGACCTTCAACAAGCATAACAATGGAAACAAACCTTCAGACCAAAGAATTTACACTGTCAACAACATCATCATTCCAACGCACCAAGGACATAGATGACTCTGCTTCATCCTTTGAAATTTTAAAAGACCCATTTACCAAATTAGAAACTGAATATTAAACAAATAAAAATAGTTTTTTATGAAAATGGATTAACATAACATTAAACAAAACCTGCATGTCAATGGTTGAAAGCTGGCTAAGAACACCATTCACCACTGAATCGTCTTCGGATATCTAAGAAACAGAGTGTTGTGTATTACCAGGCACAACTTTGAATCTGAAAGCTAATCTTTTGTCCAACACACGATCGAGACACTCTGATATATCTCTAGCATAAAAAATGCCTTCCTGAGTAATTGCAAACACCACAATGGTTTAATATGGCAGAACAATATTATAGTGTGGAACTTACATCAACATAATATCCAACCTCAACAATGATTCTTTGCTTAATTTCATCTGCACTTTCATTTATCAAAGCAACACAGTCGCGATCCCACAATGTAAAAATGGTCAACTCACATGGTTGAGTTACCTTAACATCAATACGATATCTATGGCACAACAATAAAACAACAATTTAGATATTTACACAGTGAGCAACAAGACAGAAATGTATGAATTTTGGCAACACTACCTTGATATAGAGCTTGTACTTTCATTACCACAGCCAACACAAATAACAGGCAAAGCCTGGGCATCAACCCTTTTGTTACATTTGGGGCACGCATCATAAACCCAACCGTTGGCTATCAACAACTTTTGTATAGTAGCCACAGTCACACACATATACTCATACAACACAAAACGACAAAAATGAACCGGGTTAATCAAATCATCGGTATAATAACCAAGGCCTAAAAAAAAAATCTAGCGCTGGTAGCGCCAACCGCGGCTCCAGTAGCGCCAGAGTTGGCGCCATTAGCGCCAGAGTTGGCGCCATTAGCGCCAGAGTGCACCAGATAACCAATTTTCTCTGGAATTTGGCGCCAGTAGCGGCACTAGTAGCACGGGAGACACGCCAGAGGCCATTTTTCTCTAGAATCCGGCGCCAGTAACGCCAAGAACGACGCAGTTAGCGCAGGAACGCGGACTGGTCACTTAAAATGACCATTTCTCTCTCATTTGTTGGCCAAAGCTTCACTCTTTTCTTCCCTTTTTCGTTTTCTGCCATTGTTGAGCTTGGGAAGCTCCATACCCACTCAACCATTGACCAAAACACTTCGCTTCCAACATGTCACAGTTGAGGAGATATGTGGCAGATCCGTCGCACGCGATGGAGCCTGACACCGTTCAGATTAAGGAGAATCTGACTTGTCCTGCACAACCTATATGGATTTTGGATAGGATGGAGAAACAAATTCGGAGTAAGATTATTCCCATAGTCAAGGTATAGTGGGAAGGGAGGACACCTAAGGAGGCGACTTGGGAGCGGGAGCAGTAGCTTTTACAGCTGTATCCCGAGTTGCTTGACAAGTATGGCTTTGAATTTTGCGGAAAAAATTCTTAAAAAGGTGAGATGAATAAAATAAACAAGGCCTAAAAAGAAATTTGGCGTCAGCAGCACCAACCGCGATGCTAGTAGTGCCAGAGTTGGAGCCATTAGCGCCAGAGTGCACCAGATGACCAATTTTCTCTGGAATCTACCGTCAGTAGCGCCAGTAGCAGCGCTAGTAGCGCGGGAGACGCGCCAGAGGCCGTTTTTCTCTGGAATCCAATGCTAGTAGTGCCAGGAACGGCGCAGTTAGCACGAGAATGCGGGCTGGTCATTTAAAATGACCATTTCTCATTTGTTGTCCAAAGCTTCACTCTCTTCTTCCCTTTTTCTTTTTCTGCCATTGTTGAGCTTGGGAAGCTCCATACCCACTCAACCATTGACCAAAACACTTCGCTTCCAACATGAAAGTTGAGGAACCACTCTATGAGCTAGATTCCAACATCACTTTTCTCTGAAAACCATCAACCGAAGAGATCACGTTCTCTAGGGAACTTTATAAAACTTCAATTTTGAGGGGAAAGAAGGAGTTTTAAGGACATTCAAGCTTGGAGAAGTTGTCCTCTAGCCTTCCTTGTCGATTTAGAGGTAAGAAACACAACTTTTACCAATTATTTAAAAATTTGTTCTTGAGGTGAATAGTGACCCATTTGAGTTAGAGCTGAAATTAGGCTTGGGTCCTTTGGAAAATGATGCTTAGGAGGTTGTTGTGATGAAGGGTATTCCATGAATATGATATCTATCTAGTGTGATGTATGGAATATATGACAAAGGTAGAGTGTTAGAGTATTTTTATTGATTGGTCATGTCATATAGGCCCGAGTCGGACATCCAATTGGTTCGATTTGAATTATCCAGAGGATATCTTATCTATCTATATCTATATAGATAGATATTCTATCAAAAAAAATGTACTAATTAAACCTATTTCTCGATTCAATAGAAGCCCAAAGAGGTGAATTTAATAGGGTCCTAAATAATGAGAGATATGTAAAAAACAGGTCCGATTACACCTATTCCTAATCCTAAATAGAATGGAACAACGCAAGGAGTAGCCTTGAAATATGATTTTTATGAACTTTGGAATTTGACTCTGAAGAATGTATGTGTAGGAAGAATGTTGGTTAGATTGGTGATATTATGATATGCATAAGCCTTGGTGCTTTTACAATATGTGCTCAGGAGGCTATATAAACAGTGAAATTGTGTTGAAGTAACCGTTTTAGCCATATTGATAATCTTTGAGTTTTGGCATGGATAGAGTATTGAACTCTTTGAATTGAGTTATGCAGAGTCTTAGGGAGACTCTAGTGCCTTGGTTAGGTAGAGATAGATCTTGTTGGGGGTTTGTAAGTCACCAGTTGTGTGACTAGTCATTATAACTTGAAAAATAGTGTAATAAGGGGTTTTAATGAAAGAGAATAGCGTTTCTTTTCATTCTAACGATTGAGAACCGTTGTTGATTACCTGTGTTCCTTTGTATAGGGCGTGACACCGAGGGTGTCAGTGTTGAAGACCATAGTTCAGGGATTGAACAGCAGAGCACTGCTTTGCCAGATAAGTTCTTTGTTCTTGGGAGTGTTTCTCATTGCCTGAGTTCCACCATACTCCAAGGGAGTGATGGTTGCATATGTTAGAATTGAGGAAGCTGAAGCAAAGGAATTAAGAAGTTTGAAGCATATGAGTTTTGATGTTTTTACATGCCCAACCAATTTGATGGCATATGTAATTTTTGTTAAGCTTGGTTCAGTTGATAAAGCTTTATAATCCTCATTAGCTTTTGATAATTCATTCATTCATACATTCATTTGAATAGTTTTAATCATGTGGTAATAAGAAAATTGATAGAAATTCATAAAGACAACTAGGAATTTTATAAAACAGTTTCTCACTACTTTAATCTATTACATAGGTGAAATAATCGATTACAGCATGTTTGTGTTTTCTGGAAAATGCCTTATGAATATTTTAATCGATTACCACTGGTTCGTAATCGATTAAATAAGCTTAACACATAATTAGAAAGTTTCTGTGATAATCGATTATCTTGAGAAATAATCGATTACATAAGCTTCTGCATAATTTTACACAGCATATTCATATGGTTTAATCAATTACCAGATATTTGTAATCGATTAAATGTGCATTGATAAGTTTTATACATGGTCTGTGCTAATCGATTAAATGAAAACTTAATCGATTACATATTGCAGTAGAAAACTGAGTTCATCTGGAATAATCGATTACAAGATGACTTAATCGATTATTTTGTTCGTGACAAATTTCTAGATTCCTGATGAACACTTTAATCGATTATCTGGTTAAAATAATCGATTACAAATAGTTAAAATAATTAATTACATTGACAAATTAATCGATTACAGTTAGTTAAATCTGTTTTTATATAAATAGAACAGCCTGGTCTGAGTTATTCAATTAAGTGAAAAACAGAGATGCTCGTGCAAGCCTTGTGATAGACACCTTCTAAAGCTCTGAAGAGTACCCAAGACTGAGTTTAGTGAGAAAATCAAATATGATGAATATCATGGAGAGTTACTTGTGTTTCTAGCCATAATTCTCAAGGATTGATGAATTGTTCAAGTTAGTCCTTAAAGAAAGCATCAAGAAAGAGTATTATTCATCTATGCATAAATTCTTAGATTGTTTGAATCATTCATATCATTGAATTAGCTGAGGAATATAAGGTGATATCTTTCTTGAACCTCAAGTTTGATTTTTTTTTATTGATATTTGTTTTGTTATTGTGTTGTAATTCCATATAACATTTGTATTCTTTAAAGCTTTTTCTATAAAGGTTTTCTAGAGGGAAGAACAGAGAGGGGATCTCTGGTTCTTGGTCTTTTGAAAAGTCTATAGGGTATAGATTTTGAATTTTACCTAAGGTGGGTAAGAGAGATCATTTGTAAGCTTGTAAAGAATAGATATTTGTTATAGTGGAACTTTAACCAAGATGTGGTTGGAAGAAAATTGGATGTAGCCTTCGGGGTTGAGAGATGAACCAGTATAAATCTTGTGTGTTTTTAAGATTTCAGTTTATGTTTCATTAAATTCTTGAAGTATAGAATTTGTTCATCATACAAACTTGGTGACAAAACAAGAGAGATTTGATTGGTGAAGAAAATTATTTTTCTAATTGGTTTTGAAAGATACAATCTATTTTGAAAGTCTTCCGCTGTTATAAATTTTGAAAGGAAATTTTAAAACTCTGAGGTAAAATCAATTTAGCCCCCCTCTTGGTTATTTGCATAAGTGTTCATTATATTTTCAACATACATGATTCATATGTATTGAATTGGATGTTACAGCTTTCCTCATGATAATATGTATGCTTGTTTTTGTGGCTTGTGTATGGTTGCCTTTCGGATAGATCTTTTGGCCAGTTAGATAAATATGGACCTCCCTAGGAGTAGAGCTTAACTCCTAGTCGGTTTGCTCACGTAAAGGGTGTATGATCCCTTAACACCAGAGATAGGTGGTCTCGTCGCGGTTGAAGCCTATTCTCGGAGGTGCCATATACGTGCATCCATGTGTAAAGGGGTAGCTCCCAATGAGATGGCATGGGTGTGAATTCAGGCCTCACACTGGGGACTGAGAGTCCCGATGCTAATGATGATGCTTCTTTGGCGGGCGTAGTACTGCAGATACACATTAGAGCTAGAGAATGTCTATGTGTTGTTGTGAGGGCCAGGAGGCCTAGTGTTGTGATGCCTTTGATGTTGCGTATCATGGAAGTGAGCCAGGGGGAGGAGAAGCCCCTAAGAACCCTGAGCTTACTGAGATTGTATCTCACCCCGTGTGTGGGGATCTTATTTTGCAGGTGATGCATCTGGCAGAGATGATGGGTCCCAAGGTGGAAGGCCGCAGTAGGGACAGACACTGTGTAGTTGCTTGGCAGTATTTTGAGAACAGTGTGACTCATTGTTTTATGTTTTTGATGTATTTTGTACCCCTGCGAGGGAAGATGTATGTGCACATATATTTTGGATCCTGTATGGAGTGTGATGTACAGACGCTGTATATTGTGTACCCTCTTATGAGGATATGATCTGTGAGATCATAACACAGGGTGCCTATTCTTTTGTATAGCCACAATGTTTGTTTTGATGATGTATATATAGATGCATGTGACTTATGATTCTCCTGTTATATATGTATAGATATTTTGTTTTTACCTGTCGTTCTTTATATTATCTGGATCGTAGAGGCTTGTTGTGGTGTCTTGGCATTCGTATATGTAATTGTGAATACGTACCATGCATACATAATGAATCAGGAATATGGTTTTGAAAGGAAATGACGATGATGTCATGTTTTTCTTTTAAACGCTTCTGTTGGTTTTAATTTATTGATTTTAAATTAATTACTGCGTTAATCTGATTAAGTAATTGTTAATACACCGGCCCATGAAAACGTAATATTTAATTTAATTAATAATATTACATTTGTCCTAAACTTCTTTTTTCGAATTTGACACATTTGAAAATAGGTTTTCAAATGTTTTATTAGTTTTAATTTTTTTTAATCTCTTCCATTATATTAGTATTTATATTTAGAGAGTTTCTACGGTACCCATGCTAATTTGAGGGTATTGATACTGTTGTTTTGGACCAATAAGAATTAAGTTGTATTATTATATTTTTATTTTAAAATTTAATAATAATTTTTTATATGCAATTTAATCTTGTATAATCAAAATATTTTTAAAAAAGAAATTTAACTTTTTAATTTCACAAAATCAAGCATTGTTCAAACTAAAAAAATCTTTGCAAACATACCGAGTTGATTTTTATTTTTATTTTTTTTTAGTCACTTACACGAATTATCATCTTCCCTTCCAATGTTCAGCCATGCACGCGCGCTTCCGGTTCTTTCAACAACGTCGACTTGAGGAGGTGTTTTATTAAAATGAAACATGAAATTTGTGAGAACAGAATTATTAAAATGAAACTTTGTAAGGGAATGCCACCATTGACGGTGGTAGTGAAGAAGGATCGAAGGAAAAAGTCAAACTGAACTGGAATGTGAGTTTGTTGAGGTCTCAGTGTGAATTACAATGTGAGTATGTTTGCAAAGATTTTTTTAGGTTGAACCGAAATGCTTGATTTTGTGAAATTAAAAGTTCAATTTCTCTTTTAAAAATATTTTGATTATACAATACTAAATTGTAAAATATAAAAAAATATTATTAAATTTTAAAATAAAAATATAATAATAGAACATAATTCTTATTGGTAAAAAAAAATAACAATGTCAATATCCCAAATTAGCCAGGGTACTGTAGAAACTCTATAAATTGCTTTAATTTTTTATTGACTATGCATGTGATGAAGAGTCAAAATAAGATCTTCAAAATACTCTTCATACAAGACAATGTTAGACCGGCAAAGAATACAAGATATTAATATATTTCACCTACTATTTCTTAAACTTAAGAAACTACTCATAATTAACAATACTTTTGTTGAAAAAATTAATACAAAAGTCATTATAATTCATTCTTATAAAAAGACAAAACAAAATCTCTAATTTGCTCAAAAAAATTGAGTTGAATACTACACCGAAGATATTTGGTTTTGATTCGGCTGTTTTGTTTTTTTAATTTATTAACAGAATTTGATGTAACCTTGTTACATAAGTACCTAATAACCAGAATGTGTATAGAGCATATTTACTCCATGTATTCTACAGTTCCATATAAGTACGTAAAAACACAAAGCTGAAACATGCCCTCAAAAATAAATTAATATAATAATTTTAGAAGCCAAATAAAGAAAACAATTAGAAGTCAAATTTGTCAAGTAAAGACACCCCAAAATGCAATAGTAGCAAAGGGTCAAAGGTGTGTGCGATGTAGGCAACAAGGAGGTTGAATTAGGAGAAAGGATTAGATTCTCACTATTAGGGTAAAGAAATAAAACACAAGTCATATGCAGACACCCTAAAACTCAAGTGATGTAAATTGTATGAAACACATAACACTAAAGTAGTCTAAATAGGGTTTGTTTGGGCAAATTTCTTTAGAAGTACTTTTAAAAGAAAAATTAAAAAGAAAAAAATGAAATGAGTTTTTCTATAACTAGGGATGGCAAAGTGAGGCAGCCCACCCAAAATGGGTCAGGTTGGCCCAACCTACATAAAAAAATGGGCCGGGTCAGGCTGGCCCACTTTTGTAAAGTGGGCTGAAAATTCTGGCTCGTCCCACTTTAAAGTGGGTTAGTGGGCCAGCCCACCAGCCTTCTTAAAAAATAAAAAAAAAATATAATTTTGTTAAAAAAAAGCCAAAAAATTATAAAAAAATAAAAATGTAATTAATTTGTGTTAAAAATTAATGATAAATCTATGCCTACAATCATTAATTTGTTATAACAATGTTTTTAATATAAAATACATGCCTAATAAATGCAAAGCACTAGGGAATACAAAAAAAAAGGAGAAAATGATACCTTGAACGGGGTCACTAATGTTATTTTGCCAAGCATTACTGCACTAGCATCATGTAACAAATAACAGCAACCACAAGATGAAAACAACTTCATGCTTGAAACTCTTTGAAAGATACATCCCAAGAATGCATAAATCACTAGAACGCTAAAATATCTCTCATGAACTAAGCATGATACATGGACATTCACTAGTACAACGAAAATGAACATAAAGAAAGGCTTGTGGAAACTTATCATTTTAAATTGTTAATACCTTACCTGATATGAGAAGCCAAAAGCAACAGAAACAAGTCCTACGATAAGATCCATTGAGCTCCCAAGAACAACATACACAAGTGAGGGAACAATTAAACAAAACTAGAATCTGAAACATATATGCAATTAAACAACATACACAAGTGGGAGAACAATTACTGATAGTCTGATACTAGATTAATATATTAAAATAAAGTTAGCAAAGCAACATCCATACATTAAATTTAAAATTTGCTAAAAACAAGTTAGAAACATTACAACTTCCAAAATGCAAAATAACTAAATTGAAGAAGTAGTTGCATCTAAGCATCTTCAATAATTACAAAATTTGATCCCTTGGAAACAGTTGGATCCATATTTAAAGCACAAAAGTCATCCTCCCCATCTTCAATTATAATCCAAAAATAAAAATAAAATTAGCTAATGAATAATGATGATTTAAGAGAAAACTAATTGGAAATTTAAATTGTAAAATAATGAAATTAAAGAAACTACCATCATTAGCAAAACCATGCAACCAACTACGAGTACAAATCAAGGCTTCGACATTTTCTGATAAGAGACGATTTTTATATTTGTTTATAACATGTGATCCAATGCTAAAAGCAGATTCAGAAGCAACTGTAGTAATATGAATCCTCAACACATCATGAGCCATTATGGATAATTCTGGAAAACGATTATAATTATCCCTCCACCATCGCAACACATCCAACTCTTCATAGTGAATAATGATGATTTAAAAGAAAATTAATTGGAAATTTAAATTGTAAAATAATGAAATTAAAAAAACTACCATCATTAGCAAATCCATGCAACCAACTACGAGTACAAATCAAGGCTTCAACATTTTCTGACAAGAGACGATTTCTATATTTGTTTATAACATGTGATTCAATGCTAAAAGCAGATTCAGAAGCAACCGTAGTAATAGGAATGCTCAACACATCACGAGCCATTATGGATTATTCGGGAAAACGATTATAACTATCGCTCCACCATTACAACACATCCAACTCTTCATAGTACAGAAAATCCAAGTTTGGCTCATCCAAATAAACATCAAGTTGTGACTTTCCAACTTTAGAAGCAAGTTGACTACTATGCATTTTCAATTCCTATTACATATATGACATGTTGAACACAAAAAAAAAAAAAAAATCAGCATCATAGACAACACAAAAAATTAAATACTTATATAATAACATAAAAATAATAATTAATAACCATGTACTTACACCAAACATTCTTTGATTTATTCCCTTATGTTCCTTTGCCATGGTCGAAGAACTAGTCTGGGGTCTTGGGTCAAGATTTTGAATAGAGGCAGCATTATTAATGTTTCTTGGGTTCGAATACTTCTCAAAGAGCATGTATAACTTTGTCCACACATGTTGAATCTTTTCCTCACAAGTAGATTCATCAATTTTGAGTAACAATAACTCAATGAAGTAAACTTAATGTGTGGGTCAAGAATTGCTCCAAATGCAAGAATGGTGCTATACTGATCCCAGTATTTCTTAAACTTCATCATCATCATTTCCCCCATACTCCTTATAACATCATCTTCACTTTGTAAACTCTCAGTAAGAACATGCTAAATTTTCCAAACTTGGAAGAAATATAGGTTGGAAATAGGATAAGAAGTGCTCGAAATCAAATTTGTAGTATCAAAGAATGGTAACAAGAACTCACAATTTTTTCTCCTCTTTTCCACTCATCTCCTGAAGGACACCACTTGTAGTTAGGATCTTTTGATTGAAAATTTCCAAATGCCCGTTGATATTTGAGAGCACTACAAAGCATCATATAAGTGGAATTCTATCTAGTGGAAACGTCTAGACACAATTGCTTCCCACTACCATCAGACTCAAGGCCCAGCTGTTGAATACATTCTTTAAATTTTCTCATCCTACCCTCTGATCCCTTCACATATTTCACACTCTCTCTAATTTTATGTAAGACATCACCAACCACTTTTAATCCTTCTTGAACAATAAGATTCAAAATATGTGCAGAACAACGGATATGAAAAAACTTTCCATCACATAACAACCAACCACTTGTTCCAAGATCATTTTTCAAAATGTCTTGCATGTTATCATTGGCGGATGCATTATCTAAAGTGAGAGAAAAAACCTTTTGCTCTATTTTCCAATCTTTCAAAAATTGAAAAACCCTTGAAGCCAAGTCAAATCCAGTGTGAGGAAGAGACATATGACAAAAATTAAGAATTTTACTATTTAACTTCCAATCAGCATCAACAAAATGAGCTTTTAAACATATGTAACCCTCAGAGGTACAAGAGGTCCATAAATAAGAAGTTAAACACATTCTATTTGGAATATTAGCCATCATCTTTTTTAGCTTCTCCTTCTCTCTCTTGTAAATGGTTAGGACATCAGATTTTATAGTATTCCTAGAAATAGGGTGTGCATCAGGATTCAAATACTTAATCCAACTTCTAATCTTTTTATACTCAACAAAGTTAAATGGCAAATCATGCTCAATGATTGCAGCAGCACACATCTCACGTGACACCATTTGATCTAACTTTGGAGACTTTAATTTTTCTTGTAAGTCTACCATCATTTGACCAACATCTTCAAATTTAATTCCCTTATACTTTGAGATATGACGATTTAAGTGAGATGTCCCATATGCATTACCCCCAATTTTATACTTTGCTTTACACGCCTTACACTTTGCTCTTTCTATCCCATCAACATCCACTCCTATGTTAGTGAAAAACTTCCAACAATCAGAAGTTGTTGCTTTCCGTTTCTTCTTGGTTGGTTCATCAGCTTGAGATGATTCAATATGCACTTCAAAATTGTCAACATGTTGCTCATTCACAGTCTCAGAATCCATATTAAAATTTGGGACAACTATTTAATCACTCAAGAAAAGCACGGCAAAAAATCAATTTAAAACAACAAAAAGAATAAAATACCACTATACCAGCCACTAAACAGTTGATTAAAAGATCAAAGATTGATCATTAAAACTAAAAGGTGCAACAAACAACATTATCATTGCAAATTCATGTTTTAACAACTTATTTAGGATAATAGCTACAACAATTATTGGACAATAAACATAGAAAAGAGTCATAAAAGAGCAATTGCCTTTGTAAGCCATAAAAAAAGTCAAAAAGAGTCATAAAAAAACAATTATTGGACAACTTATTTAGGATATTACTACTCACTTAAAAATCAAAAGTAACAATTTCTTTCAATAATAACAAAGCAACTGTAATTTGTTTCATTCATAATCCATTGGAAGAACATTTACTTTCTCCTTTACTATTATGCAGTTTATGGCAATTATAGCATGCTATATAAGGATTCCAAAACATAGCAGTTCAATTCTAGTACATATGTACCATATTTTTGTGTAACTTTTATTTGGCATTTTCGAAATGGAGAGACATAAATTTTAGATTTAAAATTTGAGCTACTTGAATAAACATACAAAGGTCTAATTATGATCTAAATGTATTCACAATGAACTATTATTGTTCAAAAAAAGAAGAAATTTTAGTTCGGTCAGGCCATGCTTATGACCCAGTGACTCATTAAGATCAAGCCACAGTCACTGAGTTAGCTAGAAGCTGGTGTGTATGTGTGTGCAGTGTGCCCAGGCTAATTAACCTAATAAATTGAACCAGACATAGGACCAGAATTTGCATTTGCCAAAATTACAAATTAGGATATCTTTATGAACATATTACTAATTTTAGATGAATTACCCAAAAACAGATGATTAAACAATTCAACATAGAATCATATTTGTCATTTAAACACGTTTAATTGCTAATCTTGTTAACCTTTTGAAATTATGATTCTCCCTTTGCATTTTACTGCTCTAAGCATATAGAGCCATGCCTATTTCAGAGTTCAGACAGGAAGGTGAAAAGGGTAAAGCATATCACGTATTAGGAGGACATTTTATCAAATGAAGATGCTTACATGCAAGGAGCCAAGGACCAGACCACCGCTGCCTGAGCCGCTGAGTTGGCGAGACAGAGAAATGGGTCACGATTCACGAACAGACGAACCCCACGCGGAGACGAGACGCAGAGAGTCAGAGACGAGATCACGAGAACGAGTGAAGGACCAGACGAACACGATACATGAACCCCACACAGGAAGAGGCGAGATCACAAGCCACAACAGCCTACAAGTACAAGGCAAGTCGGCGCAAAGGATTAGGGCACAAACCGCAAAAACGCAAGGGCTGAAGAGTGAAGACTGCAAGTGACTAAGTGAGTGAACTCTAATTCTCTCTAAATAAAAATATAAAATTACTTACTTAACCTTATCTTGGCCTACCGGGTTGGCCCACCTTTGGCCTGGATTTGGCCCTCATTTTTGTGGGCCGGACCAGCCCGGCCCGTTTTTATATGTGGGTTCACACTTTCAACCCAGCCCACATTTTTTTGTAGGCTAAATGGGCTGACCCGCCGGGTCAGGCCCATTTTGCCAACCCTATCTATAACAAAAATAAGATATCTATTAGCTAATTTTAGAAGTTCAACAATATAACTTTTCTAAAAGATGAAATGACATCTACAAATGAACTAATGAAAAACTCATTTTAGCTTATAGAGAAACTCATTTCATTTTCTTCTTCTTACTTTCTTCTTTTAGAAGTACTTCTAGAAAAATTTACATCCAAACATGCTTATATTATGGTTTGATTTGGATTTGATTATATTCAGATGTACAAACCAAACAAATCAAACTAATAATAAATTTGAACATAAAATCATGTAACAAATTAAAAAATATTGTTTAATTTAAATTTTATTTTTTTATTTTGATTCAATCTGAATTTGAACACTAATATAAAATACAAAGATAGTACTTATTATATATATATATATAGATATATTTAAAATCCTTATAATTTACATAAATACTTATTTACATTTATTTGAATGTATACATTTATTTATTTTTAGTTTCTTATTTGGAATTTTAATTTTTTATAGAGCTTTTGCTGAAAGTACAAAACGCGTTTCTGTGTCGCTATACATATTTGGTTTGGGTTGATGATTCATTCAATGTGAGGTATCAATATTGCTTTAAATGTAGATCAATATGCTTGGGCCAGTTTTGAGAAAAACAAAAACCGAAAAGAGAGTCCAATGCATGCAGTACCCAATGCAATCAATATCAACCCCACATCAAAATTCAGAGGTTCCAATTACACTGTGTCTCTTTTCCCTGTCCAATTAAATTTGTTCATCAGACGCGTTCAAAACCATGCTCAGCTATGCCACAGCCTTTTATCAAAGCCAAGCAAATTAACACTTTAACCCTGAAAAAACAAAAGAATCTGATTACATATTTGTATATATATGACGCCTACCAATATGCCTTAAAATTTAAATAAAATAAAATTGTATATATATTTTTTTCATCTCACTATAATTATTATGTAAAAAAATATCCTAAAATAATTATTATTTTAATTTTTAATGTAACATTAATTATCTTTTTTCTATTTATTCTACATTTTTATAATATTAATAGTAGACAACAAAATCTAAAAATGCATAAATAGTGATATAAAATTGATTTTGTAAAATTATTTTTTTTTCTTAGGTGTTAAAAACACCTAAAACGATAATTATTCTGAATAGGAAGTGGTATATAAAATGTAATGGGAATGCAGATATTTAAATCCATTTCAATTAATAACTCCTTATTGGATTATATTTACCGAGATCTACTTTTTGAAAGGGCATGGTTTCAGTATATTTATAGAAAAATTTAATAAATCCCTTTAAATATGGTAGGTTTTATATTGAAAGTGACTCACTAGTACGTGTGCCAATAATAGTTGTAGTGATTGCAACAGTTTTTCTAATAATTTTCTAGCCAACGAGTGGCTGTTCGTAAAAAGAAGGAAAGATAAAAAATAGAAAGATGAGCAAAGAGAGGAAGCCGTAAATGGCAAGCATCACCCTTGCACTGTCACAACCCTAAAAAAAGACAAGTAGTACTGCAAGGGCCCATGCTTTTGTGGTTCAAAACTTCACGTAGCTTAGTTATGGGTCAAAAGAATTTTTTATTTTATGGTTCAATTAAACCTAATTTTTTCAATAACACACCTGATAAAAGTCAATATTAAAAATGAATGTGAATTACTAAAATGAAACTCTAATTACTAAAAGTTAATAAGCTTTTATCTCTTTTACATTGGGTTGTGATAGACAAAAATATCTGTGTAAATTATTTGTAGAATTAGTAAATCATCACTTCAGTTGTAGAAATTAAAATGACTTAAACTTATAATCTAAAAAATATAAATATTAATTTTTGTAATAAATTCGAAAAATGTGTTTGTAGGTCTCCAATCAAACTTTGGAGCATCATCCATGCTCTCACTAATTAAAAAAAAAATTGTAACTGACTTGCATTATGTTTATATCTGTGATCTCAAATTGTTAAGTATTTTTGTTAAGTGATAAATTTTAGTTTAATATATAAATTTATTTTTATAAAAAATTAATATATAACTTAGTACATTCTTTTTAAGACACTATTTATTATAATGTAAAAAATTTATGTAGAATTTACTAAATGAATAATTTTTTTATACAAAATAAAGAAGTGATACCCATACTTAACGTGTATTAAAAACGGTATATAAGAGAATATGTTGTTGGTATTACAATTTATTAAATTTGTTTGTTTAACTTCACAAACACACAAAAAAAAAAAAATCAAGTTAGATTCGATTATTTAAAAACAGTGTCAAATTCAAACTATTATGCATGGGTTCTTTGAATATTTGAGTTTGAATTTCAACTACTAGTTTCACTTGACTATGTTTCAACAATAATAGTTGACTTCATTAGGAAGAAGAGAAAAGGAGACAAATACGATAGAAATAGATAATGAATTCATGACATAGGAAATCAATCTCCATGCACATACTCTCATAATCCATTTCCTCATAATTTAGTCAATTGATCGAGCTAACATAAGGAGAATAATAAATTGTAAGAACATTCATGTTAAAATAAACAGAAATCTTGAATCTTTGCACTTCATTTTTTATTTCTCTATACCTAAATTTCAATAAGAACCTTCAATTTTCATCTTCTCTTTCTCACATTTACATAGGGTCAATGTTGGCAAAGTTTCCAATAAATATGTGTAGAAAAATAACAAAATAAATTAAGGAAGTAAAATAATAAAAGTTTTCTTTTTGCAAATTAAAACAAGTTTACATACCAAAAGTTAAACAAAGAAAATGTTAAAATATATTAAGTAACTTTAACTTATAATATTTATAATATTCATAGTGTGTTTTGACGATTTCCGACAAGTATTAATCATTATTTTTTGACGGAACTATTTTGTGTTAATGCCATGGTAAAAAAAATTAACTTATAATGAAAAAAATTATTCGTTCTTGTTTTATTTCTTCTCATACATATATTTATTGCAAAAATTATCCTAATCAATATGAGAAGAAAGTTAATTTAAACCCACTAGCAAGTAGCAACACCATGGGATCTCATGGCATTTCTAAATTGTCGGCACAGAGACGCCAATGACTCATTTGACCAATGTTGTTATATCATCATGCAACAGTCACATTAAGCTATCAAAAGTTGATTTCATTCTTTGAAGATTTGAAAAAATAGTTTTTTTTTTTTATAGAAAAATTAATAATATTAAATTAATTTTCAAATATTTTATATTTTTAATATATAAAAACATTATTTAATGACCAAATAATATGTAATAATTTTTCAAAACTAAAATAATATTTTAAAATAAAAGGTCAATAAAACTCTAGTCAAAATTAAATAGAATAAAAGATTTTGATTTGATGTATTATTATTATTATTATTATTATTATTATTATTATTATTATTATTATTATATAACTCTCTGTTTAATCTTTTAAAAATTAGAATATCACTATATTGGTGCCTCAAATATTGAAGTATGTTTATGTTACTTATTTAAATAATTTTATTAAATTAATCCCTCTAAATTTAAAATTATTATTAAAGTTCATTTTGCTTATCATATTTTTAGCAGTTAATATGAATGAATTTGTTGGTGATTTTATAGGTTTGATAAACAAATTTACTTAACAAAATTTTGGGAAACAAATATAAAGATACTTTAATATTTAAAACATTAATTTAGCGACCAAAGTATTTATAATATTAAAATAAATAAATTCAAAAGTACTCTTATTTTTATAATTTCTTTATAATTTAAACCAACTAATGATAATTCTTTGTGGGTTGCAATTATACTCTACATTTTATCATGTAAAAGAGATCCTACCGTTCGTATAAAATAATTGTATCCACGACAATAATACACAATAAAGTTATTGTTTACAATAATTCTGAGTTCGAATTTTAGATACATAATTGTCTTAAATATTCTTTTTAAAAAATAAATAATTACTATTTATAATAATCATCATACTTAACTCATACAAAATTATTTTTAATTTAAAATACATGTATCCTATACTCAAAAGTATAGATGCATATAATATAATACATGTTATAAACTTGGCCTATCCCAATCCAACCTATACTTAAATCAATCAACCTGATTTAGTAGGCCTAAGTCGAATAAAGTTGAGAACAACTAGCATAGGGATATAATCCCCTTAATGTGTTGAGGGTAATTCTAAGGTCCCTACTAACCTTATCATATCGATACCTTAAAATGGGTTGTAAAAGTAAAGAGGCAAATCACATAAGATATGACTTCTATTCTGATTATCACACCTTTAATTGACTTGAATATAAAAAAAAAAAAAAAAAAAAAAAAACTTACTGGTAACTATTCTCATTCGATTGGAAGCCTAAATTATGAAATCAACTGAAAAAAGATCTAAAAACTTATAAGAGAAAGATGTTATCCAACTTGAATATGAAAAGAATAACACATAAATATATTAGTTTTTAGAATAATTAATTTATTTTATTTAAAAGATTATAGTTTTTAAATTAATTATCCTTCATAATGTAAGTGATCTTGACCTCTTGAACAAAAAAAAATCCAAACTAGTAATAAGATTTATTTATTTATAGATTTGTTGGGGTGGAGGTGTAGTAAGAATTTGTGATTGATAAATGTTTGGTCATCATCATGGCGTAGTGGATATAATTATTAGGCATGGCCCATAAACATTTTTTCGGTATCCTTATTATGTAAGAAAATTCTTGGGCCGTATGGTGCAATTAATAAATAGGGGCAGAACAAAAAGTAAAAGCTGATATGAGCAGGCGAGACCGAGACGACATTCCGGAAGCCGGAATAGGATGACAGCACAAAATGATGAGTCAGACAAGACCTTCAATTTATATATATGGACCCAAAAATAAAGGTATCAAGTTCAAGAAAATAAAATTCATACATTATGTTGATATAATGATATTTACCAACCTTTGCACACACATTAATTCATAATTGTACAATATCTATTTACAGTAGTTTATATTCCACATCCTCATTACATAATTATCATCTTAAATTATTTTACACAAATAAAAAAAATTAATAAATAAAATAATAATTTTATAAAATTAACTGTAATATCACACTTAATTCATTTATAATTTTTTAAGCTCATATCATTAATACTATAAAGAATACATTATATAATAAATAAAAAATATTAATTAATCTTATATTAAAATGCTAAAATCATAATTATTTTAAAATAATATTTTCTTACATTTGTGGGACTAATAGAGTATATTCATATTATTAAATTTGATGTTTTCAAGCATTTAATATCAAGATGATGCCACTCAATTTATTTCGTACTAAAGTTTTCTTCACAGTTACTTGTAAGAATTAAAAAATAAATTTTAATTTTATTTATTTCCTCTTCGGTGTGGATAAGTACAAAGTATTTATTGCCTTCAATTAAAAATTTTCCCGAATAAACTATTTAACACAAGTATTAAAATCCTCTGATATTTAATCACATGTAAGAATGTAGATTCCTTTAAGGAAATTTTTTCCCATCAAACTATTTAATTTCACTTGGAATCCTTCAATACAATATGTTTCAGAAGATTATTTTTTTTTTATCGAGTGTCTCAGAAGTTCAATCCAGAGAAAATAATTCTAGGCAATTAATTAAACAATGAACCACAAAGACATAATCTTTATTTTAAAAAAAAACGTAAAGCATTCATAACAAAAAAATTATGAACATTAAAATATATTACATTAACTGTCCTTGATATATGTTTGATTATTAAGGTGGGTGAATAAATATAGTCTTAATATAATGTAATCAAAAAATATATATGCACATTTACATTAAATAAAAAATATACAATGTAATCAAACGAGTTTAATTTTGATACGTCATCCATATAGATATTTTTATATTATCAATAAAATAGAAACAACTTCAAATATGATTTTTAAAATAATTAATTATTATTATTAAAGTTAATAATCTTAATCTTATCATACATGATACTTTATATTTTATAATTAAACAACTATATAAAAAAATTACACTATCAATTCATTTAAATTATGTGTTTATTAAATGTTATAAATTACTTGTCAAACATATTTACTTAAACAAGATTTTTAGTTAGTAAAATAAGTGTTAATTAGTTGAAAAGTGTTACCCCACACTCTAAATATCTTATTTAGCTTTCAAAATAATAAAATGTCTGTATTTTTATAACATTTAATCATTAAATTAGTTCATAACGATTTATGGATAGTCTTTATTTTCATGACCAGTTCTCTGACTTAAAAAATGAAATTTAATATTTTATTTTCATTTTAATGTCATCAGTATACTATTTCTTTTATGGATGGATCTAGTTATAGAGCAAAAGACTAATTTCTCATAATATTTAAAAAACTAATATTTCTCAACAGTTCCATTTTCATTTTAATGTCATGTGTATATCAAATAAATATGTAGCAAAAAAACCAATAACAAAGCTACAAAAAGTCGGTGTTTTGATATAAGACCACAAGTATCTTTCGGGAAGACATTCTTTTCAAATTGAAAACATGGCAAAAGCCAATTCTAGTGAGCATTTTTTCACATCCTAGTATCGAATTCGATAATACTATAGTTAAGATAAATAATATAATTATGGATCTTCTTAACTTATGAAAATCTACTTTTCAATTATTATCTAAAAGTGAGATTTCATCTCACATAAGTTCGGTTGTATTTCAGTTATCAAAATTAAAAATTAATTTTATATGGGCCTAACCTACAAAATAAATATAAATTTGTACTTTATTGATTTCTAATTCTATATATATCTCTGGTGTGTATAGCACGAGTTGGAAGAGAACATCAAACATGGAAGTACAACCCCACCATGGGGATCTATTTTATAAACCGGTTTCTGAATGTTCTTGGTGTGGGCATAGAAGCATAAATTCAGACCACAACACTTTCTCTCTCTCTCTCTCTCTCTCTCTCTCTCTCTCTAGGAAGCAGGACCAGCTGTTGAAGACTTGAGGTTGTTAGTTGTTGACAATTTGAAAACGAGAAGGCAGTGAACAAACTTTGAGTTCTTCTCTCAGTAGTTCTTCTCTTCATAGTCACAAAATTCTGTTTTAGTTATGGGCAATGATCCATTTGTTGAAGCTCACCACAGAACAAGACAACAACACCACCAATGCATGATGATGATGATACAACAACCAAACAATGATGATGATGTTGTCCCAGAACACACATGTGCACAACAACAACAACAAAACCAATCTCCAAAATTGGCTGCTTCTTCTACTTCCCAAAATGCTATACCTGGGCTACCTGCTTTTGTTGCCTTGCTTCTCCTTGTTACTTCAATTGCCCCAGCAGCACTGTGCCACCCTTTGCAGGGTAGTAACCACACTTTTAGGCCAAATCATGAGTTGCTCAAGTTAAGGAGAGTCAGAGCACACTTGAAGAAAATCAACAAGCCTTCTGTCAAGACAATTCAGGCATCTTCCTTTTCTTTTTCTTTTTTTTTCTTTCTCTACAACAACCTGTGGTGACTGATGATAGTGACACACACCGTCATTTTTTTCCCTTTTCTGTTTGTTTCTTCTGGTTTAGTGACTGGGGTTTTGTTATTTTGTTGCAGAGTCCAGATGGTGATTTGATAGATTGTGTTTTATCTCACCAACAGCCTGCTTTTGACCATCCTAAGCTTAGAGGCCACAGTGTATTGGTAATTCCAGCAACTCATTCATGGATAAGATGATTAGAAGAGGAAAAAATTCTTCTTTTACGCATTTGAACTCGAATTCAAGAACAATCTGACGCCCGTAATGGATAGTTATTTTGAGATTTTAGATGTTCGCTTATTAAGTCAAAACAATTTTTTTTTGTGTATAATAAGGATATCTATTGTTATAGATACTTAGGAGGTAATCTTGTTTGAGTTAAATAAAATAACTTTGTTCTAAATATATAATGCAGTTATATGTCCACAAATCAAATTCAAGATTATTGATTAAACTGAAACAACCACATGACACTTGATGGGTGGTTGCTATGAGATTTTAGATGATTGCTTATTTGTTGTTGTTCTTGTTGAGTTTGAGGCAACCATTATGTAAATCCTATGTGGCTAGGATGTTGTTTTTTTGTTGTTGTCTATGTAAAGGACTAAAAGGTCTAACTCAGGCATTGGATTTTACAGGATCCACCAGAGAGGCCAAAGGGGAACCACACCAATGGTGAAGCTGAAAGGGTAATCGAGAGCTTTCAGTTGTGGAGTGATTCTGGTGAAGCATGCCCAGAAGGAACTGTTCCAATCAGAAGAACTACAGAAGAGGATATTCTCAGAGCAAGTTCTATCCGAAGATTTGGAAGAAAACCAACGCCTGTACGGAGAGACTCTACTGGCAGTGGCCACGAGGTTTGTGATTTGACCTTTTACAGACAAATCTTAGATATAGATTTTTAGGTGCTATATGTATCTTTAATTAAAATTAGAGTTTTACTTCGATTAAAATTTGCATAATAAAAGTTTCTATTAAAGATTATATGAATTATAGAAGTGAAATTCTAATTCTAATTCCAAATCTAACTCCATAAAAAAAAACATATAAGAAACTGTACCTAAGTTATTTTTTCCTTGCATTTACTTTCAAAGGAATCTTTTTCGTTTCTCTCTTCATGTGATTTTTTCCATTTCTTATTTGATAGTGCATTGATTCATCTGATAGGTTTATTTCATTTCCCGCTATTTTCCACCTCATAAAGAAAAAGAGAGACACTGCTTTTCCGTATTTGTGTACAGTTTCAACATGAGTTCCAAAAACAGCACGGAACAGACAGTGAACGGACACCACTAGTAAAAGTTTGCCTCTTGTTTGCACCGAAAAGTAAAACCAAAAGTCCAAAATCATGACATATAGATGAGGAGTCTCTCTCTGTATCTATGTTCCTTAGTTGATACCAAACATTTATAAATTCTCCAGCAAAATTAAATAAATAAATTGCCCTATGTTTTTGCACATGAATTGAAGTATTTGTGTATTTATTTATTTATTGACAAATTGGCATGCACCTCTTAAATGTTATTGCAGCATGCAGTAGTTTTTGTAAATGGGGATCAATACTATGGGGCAAAAGCTAGCATAAACGTGTGGGCACCCCGTGTAACTGATGAATTTGAATTCAGCTTGTCACAAATGTGGGTTATTGCTGGCTCCTTTGGTAAAGATCTCAACACCATAGAAGCTGGTTGGCAGGCATGTCCCTACTTTCTTAATTATCTCACTTTGCAAATACTATTTCACTTCATACTTATCTCATTTATTAATTTTCAATATATATATATATATATATATATATATATTGAGTGGCAAATGCATGTCTTCTTTTTTATTTTCTATCACTTATGGCTAATAAGTAATAATAATCCAAGGTCTTTTTTTTTTTTCAGGTAAGTCCACAACTATATGGAGACAACTATCCAAGGTTCTTCACTTATTGGACTGTGAGTTTTACATTTACACATTTACATTCCTCTTTTTCCTTCTTTCTCTCATGCATCTCATTGATATATATATGTTGGTTAACAGACTGATGCATATCAAACAACTGGGTGCTACAACTTACTCTGTTCAGGCTTTATCCAAACCAACAATAGGATAGCAATAGGTGCAGCAATTTCGCCAAGATCCGCTTTCAACAGAAGACAATTTGATATTGGCTTAATGATTTGGAAGGTGAGTGTTATTATTTTTCAATAAACCATCAATTTTGTCCTTAAACTTAGGTATTAAGAAGTTCAAAATAACTCACTCATATTTCTCAATCAATTCTCGAATTATTATTCTCGTTATTAAGTATTATCCAAAATAATAAAATAATTTCTAAAATATTAAATATTTATCACTTAATAAAATTCAAAGATCAATTTGAAGAGTTTTTTAATACTTGAAAGAGTACTTAGTTTGACTTCCAATATTACTTAAATAATTGGTTTTACTTTTTAGGTACTATTAATTTAGGAGAGATAATAACACTTCAATAATGAAATTGACAATTTACTCTTTTATTGTTTTTGTATTCAATTCAACAACAAGTAAGGACAAAAGAAACAGTCATCACTTTTCTTTGCTTAACTCACAAGGTTCAATTAATTTATGGTTTGAAAGTTGTTTTTTTTTTTTTTTTTTTTAATTTGAGCTTTCTGTTGGGAACTAAAGTATGGTCTTGCTTTTAAAAAAAAGTAAGTATGGTCAAACAATAATTTAATTGGTTTGATTTTTCTTCTCCTTTATGAGTTTTTGTACATGTCATTGTTATTGCTATTTGAAATGGAAGATTCCGTTAGTTACCTTGATGGGGTCTACTTTATGTATGTTTTTTCCTTTCCTTTTATAAAGCTATATAGCTTCACGCCAACTTTTGCTTTTGTTCCCGTCTACCGTAACTGGCTTCCCAAGAACCAAAAGCTACACTTGACCCTTTTGACCTAATGTTTCTTTTTTCTTGTTTCTACTTTTATCCAATAATAATGTCAATAATCATAAACTAGCAGTTTTAACGTGTGCGTATATTAACAAATGGAAAATGTTAATCTATACTCCAACAATATTAGTTAAAGAAATTAAAATAGAAATATTATTTTATTAAAAGACAAAAAATTATATTATTCATAATTTTTTTATTATCTTTTATAACTTATCCAATAAATATTTTTAAATTTTTTTTAATTAATGTATTAAGAACACTGATTAACAAGATCATTAACAAATTAAGCTCAATTCGATTTGTTACTATTTGATTGAATCGTGGTTGCTACTCCACGTAGCGTGGGTATTCGTGAATGTGTCGCTCTTAGGGAAGCACAAATGGTTGCTTAAAGCTGAAGTCCTCTCTGTAACTAGGAGGAATATGTTCTGTCGTTCTATGAATGTGTAAGGCTGGAAAAAAAATGAAGAAAAAAATCATTTATAATTTTTAAATCTGAAATAAGTTGATTCAAACATACACCATAAGATAAAGAAAACAACAGTAAGAAATGTTTTGTTTTCAATTCATTATCTTATGTCGGTTTTAATTAAAAAAATGTTACAGTATTTTTTTATTTTGTTTTATTTTTAAAATATTTATATAAGAAATAGTGAAAATATATTTATATTGTTTTTACGTGTGTGTGAGATTTCAATTTTGCTTTTTGGCTCTTCAATAAATTATTAGGTATTTTGGAAAAATCTTAAATTTTATAATTTACAACAATGAATTAATAACCCTATTTATATGTATCTATATGACAAAAGAGACTAATAATAGTCTCAAATCACTTAATAATTTCTCCTTTTACTTGCTGAACCAAAATATATAAATATATTAAGCATGACAAATCATTTGTGAAAACTAGACACAATTATATTACCTGTATCCTTTTTCCTTTCAAAGATCCTCATATACTACATGTGTTGAAATTCTTTGTGTATAGGATCCAAAGCATGGACACTGGTGGCTGGAATTCGGGTCAGGACTACTAGTTGGGTACTGGCCAGCAAACATGTTCAGTCACTTGAGGAACCATGCGAGCATGGTGCAATTTGGAGGAGAAATTGTGAACACTCGTTCAAGGGGTTACCACACTGGCACCCAAATGGGGAGTGGCCATTTTGCTGAAGAAGGGTTTAGAAAATCAGCATATTTTAGAAACTTACAAGTGGTTGATTGGGACAATAGCTTGCTTCCTCTTAGAAATATTCACCAGTTGGCTGATCATTCCAACTGCTATAACATAAGGCAGGGAACCAACAATGTTTGGGGGACTTACTTTTACTATGGAGGGCCTGGAAGGAACGTGAGATGCCCTTGAAGAAAATATATAGCTCCCCAATAGAGATTATAGAGGCTTTTTCCTATTACAAGAATGTCCACTTTGTTCCATTTTTTCTTGTTGAATTATTCATTTTGGTTCTTGTATTTGTCTGTATTTATTGCTTTGGCTCTATACGTAAAAATTATAACTTTTAGTCTTTAGATGAGTAAATTTAATGAAGGAAAAATGCGTTTATGTTCCCTGTATTTTCAGTGAAACTTAGTTTTTATTATTTATTTTTAAATTGATGAATTTAATCTTTTAACTTTAAAAAATATGTGAATTTAATCGTTCTTTTAAACTTTGTGACATTATTAAATTATTTCTAAATATTAAGTTTAAACCTAAAAAAAGACTAAATTCATGTATTTTTAAAAGTTAAAAGGCTGAATATTCATCC
>PYAF01005573.1:489976-501982 GCA_007407185.1 Glycine tomentella
ATTACTTCCTTGGGGTTTTTATGAATATTTTGTTTTAATTTTTCTTGTTGAAATATTTTTTTACGCTTTAGTTCTAAATATATAATTTAAAAATATAATTGGACAAGAATATATATAGATTTTTAAAGTAATTATTATAAAAATAATATATTTTATTTATATGATCATTTATATTTTTAAAATAAATTGTATCAAAAAAATGAAATATAATAAATTTAAATTATTTAATTCAAACAAAGAATTTAAAATATAAGAAATTTAAATTATTTTATCCAAACAAGAAATTTCAAATTAAAGGAATTTCAAATTGTTTTATCCAAACAAAGAATTTTAAAAATCCAAGAATTTTAATTGATGCATTTCAATTTTCCTGAATTTCAAATTCTCTGAAATTTTAAAATACTCCATCCAAACACACTCTAAGTTAAATGGATGGAAAAATTATAATTGAAAACAAAATCATATTAAAGATGACCGATTAAATTAATCATTAACAAAATTGGTGGATATTATATATTTTTATTAAAAATTTACAATTATATAAGGATTGAAAGTTTGAAACAGTGACCTAAAATTGAGAATATTGTGAGGGACTAAAACAAAAATAATTAACGGAAACATAAACTGTTAGTTTTTTTTATATTTATTTAAAGAGACCAAATGGAAACAAAATATACACTAAGTTTATTTAACTCAAAATTAAAATGACGTGCATGATCATATAAATCGTTGATATAATTGGGAATTGGGAATATTTCTTAGATGCTTTTGTGTTTTTGGTGGCTTCGAAAGTGACAGTTGTTGCAGTCATCACTTAGCAACACTATGGTTGAATATTAATTACCATGTTGCAGCTCACATGGCAGCAGCGAATTTACCCTAGGCCTACACTGGGAGATAACGCTGCGGGTTGAAAACATGAATAGCAAAATAATGACCAAACCTTCATTTTAGTCGATCGTTGAGATTGTAAACTTTAATTACTATAATATCTAACTTTATAAAATTCTCATGTGAATTGTTTTTTCACTTCATTTTCTACTAAAGTGAACAAAATCAGGATTAAAGTAACCAACAATTGGATGGAGAAAATGTGGTTACGAAGGTGAGAAATATTGAGGTAAAATCCCTTCCCATGTATGTATAAAAAAGAAAGTGAGAATAAAGAAGTGCGACATATGAACTGAAGCGGTGTGTTATCTAGTTGGTCGCGGGTCCGAAAGATTCCAAATAAATTAGAATGGATGATAGAGAAAGTGGAGGTTTGATGCAGAATGCAGATGAAGGGAGGTCCAAAAGGACTGTGGCTGTGTCTCATATCATAGGCATAGCTGGACTCTGAGAAAACAAAGGAATCTTTTCTTTTATACATACAACAACAGTAGGGAATCTATGGATAGAGGCCGTAGTGACAGTGGCAGCAGGCATTGTTGTACAGATAGAAAGAGATAGATGGGAACGGAGTATGGAGCCAGAAAAGGAGGGTTGATGGGTGTGTGTTTATTTACTTTATATCTATCTAAATTCATACGCTGTCAATTAGTTCAGTTGGTCAAAGACAAAAATGTCTTAATTGATAACTGGAAGAGGTGCGGAGCGGAGTTCGAATTCTTTTTGAAGAGGACAAGGACAAGCACCGTCAGCCAGCCTCATTGCTTCAATCCAGCTATTATTAATTCACCTTTTTCCATTACTTGGCTGCTGCTCATTCATTATATTTATATGACAAATATGTTCGTTATTAGAAGAAGGAAAAACATAATCACGGGCATAAACTAAACGGTTTTACGTTTTATATATAGCTTGCACAACTATCATTCTTAATTGGGCCAGGTCCCATGTTGATGTTATAGCTAGCCTATTCTCTAGATTCAGCTTTCAACTGCTTGTTTAGAAAGATATTTTAATTAGTTTTTATCTTTTAAAAAAAATTGTTTCAGTAAATAAGTTTATTTTAATAGTTTTTAATATTTTTTATTTTATTCATTTTTTTAAAATCATAATTTTATTTTTTTCAGTCATATTATATTTTTCAACTACCTAATTTTATTAAATATTTATAATTTAATAAGTTATTTTTTCAATTATCACTTTTTAATTTTCAATTAACTTTTTATCTAATTTTATCAAACATAACTCAAATATCTGTGACCACACTTATGCCAATAGGGCAGGCCATGTGATATGGACCTGCTATAGGATGGCTTCTTTCTTCTCACCATTCCACCGGTATGTATATAAAACCAGTGCAAGTTATCATAATCATCCAAAAAGAAGACCTTCACTTTGCTATACTGCTCCAATATTGATTATAAAGTAATTTTAAAATAGATATTATTTAATAACACAAAAGTTTAGGGCATGTTTGATCGTTTTCTCACTTTTGGTTTTAAAAATTGTTTCTCATACTACTTTATAATCAATTTCTGGTCTAAAATAGTAAATTAAATCCATTAAATATTGAAAATTACTTCCAAACTATTGTTTTAAAATTTTTTACTTACTTTGCAAAACCCAAAACTTTTATCAAATTTTTAACTAAGTTCCTGGACTTTTATTGTTTTTTATTTCAATTGCAATTCAGTTTTTGAACTTGTATTTGTTTCTAATGACGACAAATAATTTAGGAATCTAATTAAAACTGTGGCTCTCTGTGGATTAATAATCTCGTTCCTGCAAATTCTAAACTAGTTGAAGAGTGTTCAGGGATCTGCAAAGTAATTAAACCTTTTAAAAATAAAACACAAAAACAATTGGGAGATATATTTTTTCATCTTCCTAATTTTATTTTCATCTTGTTTTTGTTTCTTACGTACACCACCTTTCATCAACTGTTTGAGCAATCTTGTTTAATTGCATTTTGAAAATGAAATTTATTCTTTTGGAAATGGATATCAAACACAACCTTAATGCCTTCAAAAGTCATTTTCTTAACAACTAAACTCCAAATAAATAAAGAATAATTGAATCAAAGATACTTCAACTTGGCCTGCAGACCTATATCTTATAATGCCTTATAAGAGTAAATTGACCACAAATAGATAACATCACCCAATAGGCCTAAGACAAAGCAACGGAAACAAGGCTAGATGCCCTTAACAACTGAAGGGTGTAATTCAAATTAAAGACTCATTGTCTTATCAGAAAACAACTATTCTATATATTGTAAAGAAGATAACTGCATTATCATGACTTAATGTTATCAATCATATACTGGACAAGACCTTTAAAGGCAATGAGACTCCAAATACTAGGTACGACTTTTTTTATACTAGGTACAAATTGATTTAGCATCATAGTTTCACATGCACCTTAGAATTTGTCATGTTTAAAGCTCTTATTATATTAGGATATAGTTTTTTATCAGTGGGAAAGATGCAAAAGACAAGAAACTAAACAGATCTAACGAAAGGGGTGCCCGAGGCTAATAACAAGGATGAGATATCAGTAGGACACTCATTCCAAAGGATATAGTTAATTAAGAGCCTTTTGCACGAGAATGTTTGTTTCATTTTATGTTTTAATATTTCCCGGAATATGGGATTGGTAAAAATATATCCATGTTTGTTATGGCGTAATAAAATAGTGGTTCTCATGCATATTTGATTTTTGGGAAGAGGTATTCCCACATTAACTGTTGTTTCTATTCCTGGGGAAGGAGGATGGGTAAGTTGATTCCTGTAGGGATGGGACCGGAATGCATTTCGGTGAGTAAAATTTTAGAAATACTCTCATTAGTTTCTACCAATTGCTTCACTATCCTCTCATTAAGAGATATCTCTCACATTACCGTCAATTTTGTTTTCTCGCAATTCTTATTATTTCATTACCACTGCTAAGAATAAGAGTATTGGTCCATCTTCTGCATAATAGTATTTCTGAAAATTTTAGATTTGGTGAGATATATTGGCAATTGGGTGCACGAGTAGAAAATTAAAAGTGCAATTGTTAAGTACGTTTAAAAAATTTCATTTAATCATAAAATTTCTATAACAATTACCAAATACAAAGTTAAATATTTTAAAATTTTAATTTACGTTAAGATTGTTACCACAATCACCACCATCTCGTCGCCTCGCTGTCACTACCGTTGTGATCGCTGACTCGTCGTTGCCATTATCATTGTGATCGTCTCCATGACCATCGTCGTGATCGTTACCATGACCACAGTCGTCGCCACCAACATGATTGCCGTTGTTGCCCCTGCCACCACCATGATCGCTGTCATGACTACCATTGTTGCCACTAACATAATTATCATTACTGTCGTCGCCACCAACATGATCGTCACTGCTGAAGTCACCAGCATGTTGACGACAACGACAATAGTCATGTTGGCGGTGGTGGCAGCGACGGTTGACAATTATGGCAGTGGTTGTGGCAACAGCCATATCAGTTATGGCGGAGATTGTTATGACACTTGTTGTGGTCATAATAATGATATGTTTAAGATATTTTAAGACTTAATAGATTAAATTTTTAAAATTTTTGATTTTCTATTTGGTAAATCTTATGGAGATTTCATGGTTAAATGAAGTTTTATTTGAATTTAATATATTTTAATCTTAATCTTTCATTAATTTAATGATTGAGATTAATCATTCTTATATTTTCGCATATGATACATCTTATATGTATATACATACACAATGCAGACTGTCGGTGTTCAAGTATGAAAGTTTGTGGGTGATAAAAAAAAATTTAACCATTAGATTAGTCTTACTTACAAATCACTATGGTGCATTCAACACACCATATGTCTTCTCCGTCTTCATCATAATTTTAGCGGCCCCGACATTATGATCCGTAATAGATAAAACCACCATCGACTTCTTCCTCTTCTTCTCATCTGGAAGGATGGTTGTAGAATTTCAGGGAGGTGGTTCTCTTCGAAACGTTGATTCCCCTTCTCTGCCGCATATACTCAAAATAAATGTTATTAGAAATTGGCAAAGAATAACATTTATTTTTATTCTGTTCTTCTTATCATTCTAAGGTGAGCAACTCTTTTCCTTTGTATCAATCGTATATTTAATGATTAGCCTATTTATTTTAAGCAGTTGGAATACTTGTACAGTCATTTGTCTTGTATTTGCATATGCATATCATCCAAAGCAAGAAAGGTTGAAGAATTTCATTGCTTGGATACTATATTTAGTCCCAAAAAGCCGGGTTCAAGTCCAATTAAAATATTTTTAGTTTGAAAATGGTGATATGTCTTCCATGGAGTTAAGAGAAAGAAAATGAGAATATTTTAGACATAAAATTTCATTTAAAGTCATGTGATCAGCATATGTCTACTTTTTGTGTTAAATTAGTAAACGGTGTTTAGGAGGGAGGGGATATAGGTGTATTATGAGTAAAACAATTACTTTTAATGAAATATTATGTCTAAAATACTCTCATCTTCTTCTTCTTAACTCCATAAAAGATATGTCACCATGTTCAACATGAAAATATTTTAAAACTCTTCCTTCTTTTTATTTTTCTCTAATTAGACGTGAACCCAACTTTTTGGGACGTAAATCCACCTTGTTGATATGCAGTGTTAATACCCTTAATTCTTCTTCTTCTTCTTCTTTAGTTCAATTTTTTTGGTGTGTGTTGGGTCTTTTGGTTATTGTGTTGTTTGTTGTATGTGTGGGTGTTCCCACCAATGTTTAATGATTGAATCTGGTCCTTTGCTTCAAATAGAAATCCTTTTTTATGGCAAGGTGTTTAATATAATGTCTCAATCAAGAGTTGCAAGACATATCACAATGTTGAACTGAAAAGATGGATTGAAAGTGGGGATGAACAAGATGAAAATTAAACAAGAGATAATAAAGATTGAGTAACACCATGATGTGGAATTGAAAGAGACGGAAGTAAACAAGATGAGTAAAAGAAGAGACAAGAAAGATTGAGTAATTCAGCACAATGCCACATTGTGTAATTGAAAGAGAAGAAGGTGAACAGGATGAGGAAATAAAAGAAGTCAATAATTGTAACTTTGACAAACTAGATGATAATTGTTACTTCATATGAGATTTTATTGTTTAGCATACTTCGGATGAGAAATTGATTAATAAATAGTATAATTTCAGTTCTTAAAACCATAAAATGAGAAGAAATCAAACAAGCTATTATTTATTTTATGCAATCAGTTTACCAAAAAATACAACCCTTTTTCAAATTATTTATCACTCGTCCAATTTCATATGGAAAATTATACATTTCATTCACGTTTTCATTTACATTTTCACTCACAGGTTCATTCACATTTTCACTCAGGTTAATTCACATTTTCACTCCCAGATTTCACATGTTCATTTACATTTTTCATTCACATTTTCACTAACAGGTTCATTCACATTTTCACTCAGGTTCATTCACATTTTCACTCAGAGATTCATTCACATTTTCATTCATAGGTTTCACATGTTCATTCACATTTTCTCTCAATGGTTCATGCACATTTTCTCTCAATAGTTCATTCACATTTTCACTCACAGTTTCATTTATATTTTCACTCACAAGTTCATTCACATTTTTTATTACATGTAGGTTCCAAAACGCATCATTTGTTCTACTAACATACATATGAATATAAATTGATTTTTTATTCTCAACAAACATTTTCAGCACATTATGATCAATCTTAAGGGAAAGAATTTTATCACTAAAAGTAGAACGAAACCACGAAATAAAAGAGTGACATAGTGGTAAGTCTAAGTCATAATGTTGTTCACATAGTCATGTGCGTCGAACATTCCAAACTTATAAGGATCAACATTATATATCTCACTTGGTTCATCCCGTTGGTCCATAAAATGGACCAAAATATCCATGTTGCCTGGTTTATGACCTATGTATTTCAGTTCATCCATTGTGTTTCATGTGGTCCCAAATATCAACACTATTTTAATCAACAATAATAAACAAATGATTTTCAGTTCATCCATTATGTTTCCTGTGGTCCCACACATCAACATTATGTTAATCAACAATAATAAACAAATAATTTTCAGTTCATCCATTGTGTTTTTTGTGGTCCCAAACATCAACATTATTTTAATCAACAATAATAAACAAATGATTTTAAAAATCATAGTGGTCCCAAACTGGTCCCTAATGAAACCCCATTCAGAACTAGGCAATAATAAAATATCAAAATTAAATAATTAATTTTAGAAAGTAACTCATATACAAGGGTCCAGTGTTCACTTACAAGCAGAACCTTAGTGTGAACACAAATCGTGGAACAGGAAGAGAAACAAAGGCGCTTATGAACTCCTTCGAACGTCGCGAACGAGAAGATAAACTCGCGCACTCCTAGACGGTGAAAAACTTGCGAATAAGAGGAAGATGAACAATGAAGAAGAACTCATGACCAGTTAAGAAGATGAATGGAATGTGAAAGTTGTGATAGAAAGAGGAACTCGCACTCCTGAAAGCTTAAGAAGAACTAGTGAAAAAGAATGTGAACCTTATACTAATTAAGAGAGGATAATTTTAGTTTTGCAATTAAAATATAAGGACAATTTCATCTATTCACATATTTCAATTGATGTTAGTTAATATATGCGGTAAAGAGGTATAAGGTGAAATTTGAGAAAACACAGAGAATGTTAGTGTAATTTACTCTTAGATTTTTTCTTTTAGAAGGATCATTTCGTAAGAGTATTTATACCCTTATGGAATATTGTTCAGGATTGGAGAAGATAGAAGGGGTAGGTTGGGGTTTTTAAAGAACTGGGAGGAGGTACAGGATGCAATAGGGGAGGTGCAGAATTCAATTGCCCATCCTTAGAAGGAGAGAAATGCTCGGTAGTTATTTGGCAAAACGGAATCACAAGAAGGGTTTGGTGTTGGGAGCCAACAATACGACCTGCGTCTGTGCTCTGTAATTGTAGGTGCGAAACATATGGTTGCGGAGATGAATGTCCGTGAATTGTCCATCTCTAAGAATGACCGTACTTCAAATCCCAATTCCAAATTCCTTACTTTGCCCACCATTTTGACTCTTGGCCGTGTCGCCGCTGTACCTCTTCTTGTTGCCAGTATGTTTGTTATTCGTTTTCGTTTTCTATTTTTTTTTTTTTTTATCTCGAAGGGATGCAATTCAATTTGTTTATTCGTTATTTCTTTTTTCAAATTACACACGCGTGCTTGCGTCATCTAGATTCACTTGTTACAACGCTATCTTCTTGTGCACTGATTTGATTTGATCTAATCAAATGTTTTCTCTCATATTTTGTTTAGCCTTCTACATGGATGGTTGGCGAGGAACAGTTGTTACTACAAGTATCTTCACTGCTGCAGCAGTTACCGATTGGCTTGATGGTTATATTGCTCGTAAGGTACCTACTCTTAATTTTTCATACTCCCTTTTGTTACACCTCACGTAGCCACCATTTTTTGTTTTCAACTTTACTCATTTCTTAACAAATTTCTTTTATATACTTGCATTGCAGATGAAAATGAAATCTACATTTGGTGCCTTTTTAGATCCAGTAGCTGACAAGGTAATTTTCTTTTAACCACAAGTTTCACTCAGCAATATGTGAATTTAATTTTTACTGAAACTGAATGCAGCTTATGGTTTCTGCCACATTGGTCTTATTATGTACTAGACCGTTGGAAGTTGCTGTGTTTCGACAAGTACCATGGCTATTGATTATACCTTCAATCACCATAATTGGTAGAGAGGTAATGCATCCATATGTCTTGTATCTGCAATTTCACTGGGAACCTTGCAAGCAATGGAACATATGCATCTTATTGCTTCTATCTCACCTTAACTTACTCTATCTTGTTTAGTTTGTATAATGTGATTCTGTGTTATTAAATTAGCTTCAAACCAGGTTCTACTAACTGTCATGGAATCTGAATTATTAATGGCCATTTTGTCACACTAGAATGCACTAAATAGCATAATTGTGACTTTGTGAGTCTGTGAATTTGGGGTCGCTCATGGTTGTCCTCCCCACTCGCATGGTATGACCATTGAGACTACCTGAAGCTCTGGATGACAGAATCAATGATGCTCTATTAATGTGCTCCATTTTGTTGCTGTAGTGTGTAAATATCTTAAATATTTGTGTCAATGATGTAAACCATTATCCATAAGCCACAAAAGTTGTGTCTGACTTTCAAATGCATTCTTCAATGTGAGAATAGAGGTAAATATGAACTAGTGGGTGACTGTGTGTATTTGTGCTTTCCATTTCATCTTACAAGGAAAGTTTGTATGACTGTGTTTTTTGCTCGGGTGTCGAATTGCAACTGATATATAGAGTATAGACCACTAGCATATACCCTGAGTTCAAGATAAATTAAGGGAAAAAACTAATCATCCATCCACTTTGTTAGGATATAAGGAGAAAAGAGAGTTAATTAAGATAGTTAGACTATTAATGAATTAGTTAGTTAGTTGGAGGGGTTTATTAGATATAAATAGGGGAAGAAGGATAGGAGAGATTTAGATTTGTTGTCATTGTAAATTGAGCATTTGCGTTCCGTGAAAGGAGAAATCCTTTGAGAAGGGAAAATACTTGGAGTTTCTCTCCTATTTTTTGTGCTTTTCTTACTATTCATAAAAATTCCTTCTTTTCTTCATCATTTTAATTCTTGTTCCTAACACGCTTTCTCTTCCACCCCACTTCCTCCTATTGTCTTCATCATTTCTTTCTATCTCTCTCTTCATTATACCATGTATCACATCTATCACTTTCTCTCTCAACCTATTGTATCTTCTCTCTATCTTTGTCTCTCTCCTTTCCATCCCAATCCACCCCAAAATGGGGTGGACAAATATCAGCACCCTAAATTAAGATGCATAATCATGAATAGTCCAAAATTCACTCTTACCCCTGGGAGGCCGTTGCTTATCATAGATGGAGGGGGTGGTTAATGATTCTAAACTGGGGGGCTCTGGAGTTCAGGATAAATTAAGATGCATGTTAGCTTGCATTTATGCAGGCACACTTGTTTATCTGAGATTCTAATTTTATATAGTTCTCTCTTTCTTTTTCCATTTCCTTTCAAGTCATCATACCTTGTCTGCTATACTCACTTAGTGAATTGAGAACAAATGTCTTACAATTTCTTCTTGTAAATAGATAACCATGTCGGCACTCAGGGAATGGGCTGCTTCCCAGGGTAGCAAGCTTCTAGAGGTTTATTTTACCTTTTGTTCAATTGAATCACTTGCTTGCTCTATATACGAAGTTATGAGCTTATATAATTAAACAAAAATTAATAGGTTGTTGCAGTTAATAATTTGGGGAAATGGAAAACAGCATCACAGATGGTGGCGTTAATCATCCTCCTTGCTACCCGGGACTGCAGGTATTTATTTTCTTTGCATTTTAAGGAAGCTCTATTATTTTCTATGAAAAGAAAAAGTATTGGTCCTGTCCCCATTTGACATATATTTGGTTGGATCCTTTTTCAGTCGTGGAGGACCTACTATTTTGGTGGGATCTGGGGTTGTCTTGCTTTACATTTCAGCAGGGCTTGCCTTATGGTCATTTGTAGTATATATGAGGGAAATATGCAAGGTGCTGCGGAGGTAGCATGTTTGATTGCTCTCTGCTTTCACATATATCCGCTTGTTTGGTGGGTTTCATTCTTTTGATCATTTCTTACGTAAACAGTTTGGTTATTGATTCCATGGGAGGGAATGTAGTCCTTGTGAGTTGAGACCAATATATATAATGTTTGCTCTCCACAATATCTAACTCTGGAAAGCACCATTCCTCCTATTCTTGAAAATTGTATTGTTTTTCCCCCTTAGTTACCCCTGGTAAAGGAAAGATGGAAAAAAGAAAGAAAGAAAGAAAGATGACATGTGGATTGAATTGGAAGAAGTCAGGTTACTAGTCACGCGAATCGAATTCCTATTTATATGGAGGAATCAATGTATGGTTGTAGTTGACTCTTAAATTGATTTTTGTCCTGGTCATATTATTTGTCAATACTTAAATACAACAGTTATTTTTTCGGTGTCTGCACATGTTTAATATTCCATGCAATTTGACTAATGGTTGGCATTAAAAGACTAATTGACATTTATATATTATAAGATTAGATTGATTTATATAATATCATATGACAATGCTTTTAATAATTTTAAATATTTTCATTCAAAATTAACAAAATTATAATCAACATTTTTGTATAATAAATAAGTTTAAATCACCACTTAACTAAATTAAATACGTTATATTTTTCTTAAAATTTTAAAACCATTTATTATATATAAAATAATATAGTTTTACGTAAATGTCTAGGTAAATTACCAGAGATATTAAGATATTTATCTTGATTTATCTTGTAGGTAAATTACTATATGATACTAGTTAGTTATGGGTGCGTTCGCATAAGTTGAGTTCGTTGTTATGCCATTTATCGATTTTTAGTAGCTTTTTGTTTGTTACTTTTCATATACATTTCCGTTTAAAGACATTTTTTTTATTTAATTACTATTATTATATTATTTTATGTTGAAAACTTTCATAAAATTTAATTTACATTCATCTTAAAATATAATTGACTAAATTTTTCTCTTGTAAATATTACTCTTTTCCATTAAACAAAATCGTAACCCCGCTCTATTGTTTTAATATTTACTATTGAATTAACAAATTAATGAAATCTATTTTATTTAATTGGATATTTTAAATTTAAATCCGTATACATACAATTCTATTAAAAACTTGGAATAAGAATTTATCCCATATTATAATCTTATATGTAATTTGATTTAAAATAGTTATATATTTATAGTATTTAAATATCAGTTATCATATAAAAGAATTATAGATATTCTAAATATTTAATTCCATAAATAAAAAATATTTCAATTTAAAATATAATAGATTTAATTTTCACACTATACATCATTGGGTAACATCATTTGGTACAAAAAGAGTGGAAGAAGGTATTATCATATAAAAAAAGAAAAAAATGATATCATATAATTAAAATAAATTTATGTCAACTATATTTTAAGATGAATGT
>PYAF01005573.1:502082-526102 GCA_007407185.1 Glycine tomentella
ACTTGGAATAAGAATTTATCCCATATTATAATCTTATATGTAATTTGATTTAAAATAATTATATATTTATAGTATTTAAATATCAGTTATCATAAAAAAGAATTATAGATATTCTAAATATTTAATTCCAGAAATAAAAAATATTTCAATTTAAAATATAATAGATTTAATTTTCACACTATACATCATTGGGTAACATCATTTGGTACAAAAAGAGTGGAAGAAGGTATTATCATATAAAAAAAGAAAAAAATGATATCATATAATTAAAATAAATTTATGTCAAACAAAATAATACCATAAAATATAATATTTTATGAATAGTTTATTTAAAGTGAAAATAAATTAAAAAAGAATTAACAATGTATGGCCATAGTATTTTTTTTCTTCATTTTTTACCCGAGTTAATTAAATTTGAATAATAATAATAATAATAATAATAATAATAATTTTTTGTTAAGGAAAGATAATATTATTAAAAGACAGTCAAAGCACAATCAATGCCTCAACTGTGTAGAACAAATACAAAGATATCTAGGATACAAAAACGCATCCTATGACATATAAAAAAGAACTGAAAGATCAAACCCCGCAATCCCATAACAACACCTTACTGCTAAAAAACACATTACCGTAGCACTATCAAAAGACCCCATCATGCTTATAAAAGACTCCCACCATATATAGTTAAGAATCCTATACATCAAAGCTTTTAATCTTAACCAAAAAGACTAAACATCAGGAGACAAAAACTGTTGTAAACAAACATTCATGAAAAAACCTTAATAAGCAAATGTATATATTGTAAAACTATCCTAGTATAACAAATATCCAGCCTTAATAGTCTTGCACAGAATCCCTCTAATCATGTAAAAATCTTTACTTCCATATGGGTCACTTCTATGTTCAAAATAGATTTTACCATTTCCTTTTCTTTGTAAGACAAAAGAAAAGAGAGAGCTAAAAGCTCATGGAAAAACAATGGCTGATCAATTAGCCAATAACTGTAAACTAATACAATTCAGAGCTACTTCAAAATTTTTAAAGTGAAGTAAAAAATAAATACTACCTTAGCTAAACAATCTTTTGGTTTATTAGCCTCTCTTCTAACATGATTGCATTGGACATTTTCATCAAGTGAATAGTTGAGAGGGAATTAAGATTCAGCTCTTTCCAGACTTGTTTCATCGGTTTTGTGAATTGGCTGCACTCCCGGCTCTGGAGAGAGTGATCCTCGGGTGACTGAACTACCCTACCTTGAGAGTAGGGGTAGGATATTTATTTGCGTTGGTTTTTCCAACGAAACTAAGCACTTTTTTTTTTCTTTATCATTCGGAAGGCTCAGTCCCACACTCTGACTTGCATGATGGGCAATCAAAAAGCTTCTTTTTTTTTATATATATTTTAATTCATCCCATTTTATTTGGGCGAGAGGGAGGATGTGAGTCACCTGGGAACCGGTCCAGAATTAGGTGTAGCTATATCACAAGCTCATGCAGTAAGCGAAAGAAGAGGTTAGAACCAGCTCCACCGGCTAAAGGTACATGGACTCTTCAGAAGGCTAATTAATATAAAAGATATAGAATATCTATCTGTATATCTGTATAGATAGATATAATTTATTAATAATTAAAACTTTCTTTTTTCTTAAAAAATGCAGTCGCACCCTTTTTACAAGGATTTCACGACATTTCGACAAATGCGGGGCAGAGGACGCTACCGCAGGTTCCCGGGAATCCACCCGTAGAAGATCACCGGATGACATAGAGACGTGGAAGACCTTCCGAATTCAATATTCATTGCCTTTAGTTCCAACGAGGGATGCAAGCAAAGCAAGGAAATCAGTCCCCCGCCCGAGAGGCAGGGGGAGCGAAAACGGGTTATGGAAGAAATTCTCCACATCGTGGAAAGGCAATTGGAAGACCCGGGGCTGCCACGGGGAAGGAGAACTGAAAAGACCTTCGACCATTTCATTTGGTAGCACGTTTAGCTCGTTATGAAACCTATGGAGTAAAGGGAAGCGTGTACGTTGTCACACTCCCTGCCTTCAAAAGGTGCCTAGAGGACGGGCCATAAGACGCAAGCGACGACCCGCAACCAACTGGTTTCAAACCGGGGGAACAAAATCCGGAGCAACGGCCCCAAGAGTTTGGAAGATATCTTTAGAAAAGGTTTTAGCACCGGTGTATCCTATATATTAACTGGGTATGTATATTTTTAGGCTTTCACAGTTTTGGTTTGTATATTCATAATGATACCATGAGCGCATAGATAGATGGGTGTGTAGAATGTGATACCTCATTTCGATGCATAGCCCTTTCATCAGTATGGGGCTGATTGAAGCTAGTAGGAGGGCCCCTTCTTAAAGCCTAGTTTCAGGGTGTAAGGGAGAGAGGAATGAACCACCGGATCACTGCTTGTCTCTTTGAATGGGATTAGATCAGGAACTTCATCCAGTTTTGCATTCGAAGGAAGACTTAGGCTAATTGTGCTTATTTTGATAAGCTGCAGGATCAATGGCTTAAACTACTGCTTCTTCAACGCTTCTCCTGCGACTTGTTCTCCTTTGCCGAAAAAAGGATGCTATTATAACGTTGAGAGTTATAGGAAGGTTTCCATACTGCTGGACTCCTATGATTTCACCCTGTATTGTTGAATAAAGACCCCTTTTAAAAAGCTCTTGGCCCACCCATCACTCTGTTCACTGTTAGCCGGAATCATTCTTTGAATTCTTCGTTTTTTTATTCCATTTTTTTAGTCATTTCAATTCACAATTCGAGATGAAACGGAAAGGCTTTGTTTTTTAATCCCTATCGAAATTTAAAGTGGTCTGCAGGCATTGCGATAAGTCCTCTGTCCTATTACAGGGGCCGCGACAACCTTTACCAAGTCCGAACAATTTCCAAATCAAGTGAAGGCCATGATAGATAGATCCCCCAAAGTTATTCTTTTAGAACTTCACTGCAACATGCATATGTAAGATGGCAGCCTCCTCCTACTTAGACTAGTCACCATCTATTCTTACACTGTCAGATAGAAAATATTGGTACTATCACTTTTTTACAAGTTTAACACCAAGCAGCTGCTGGCATTCAGACTCAATAAACTCACTAACAGGTATTATGGTCAGTGTCTAATCCCAGACAGTGGTGTAGAGGAGCAAAAACCTCAAAGCCATATAGCACCAGAAATAGACCACTCATGCAAAAACAGAAGTTGAAAACCACCTTCCACAACTTTACATCTTATTGATGGAGAGAAAAAATATTCATATGTTTGTTAAAAAAGATATTAAATGGGATTTGAACCTTCCTTAACAAGGTCACCTCCAATCTATATTTGTTTCTTTCTAGACCTTTAAAAACATATTTTTTGGGTTGCACCCTAAATTGTCATTCATTTTCATTAACAGCTCAAAAGACACTCTCATTCAGAAACCTATTTACTGTTAATTATTTGTCCAACTTAGTTTTCTCTTAAATGATATTGTGATAGTTATTGCATTAGTATTTGGTGTTTTACAAATAACTAATCCCATCCACAAAGCAGCAAAACATTTGGAGTGTTGGACATGACACAATTTCAAGACTGTATTAAAATTCCATAACCTTACTGCATTACAAAGGGGGAGGGGAAAGAGAAAATATAAACACATTGCCAAAGTTTTGTGTACCTTCGGAAGTATGTTAATAATCTGCTTCATCTACTCCTCAAAGTTTGCTTCCAATATCCTGTCAGCTTCATCAATCATGAGGCACTGCCAAATCAAGCAAGAACTCAGACCTCAGAATAAGAAGGATAACCAAGACATAGACTTACATATGCATTTATGCATGCATCTACTAATATTTCAGATACAATAAGAGACATCACTCCAAAATGAAAAAAACAGAAACGTCTCAATAAAACCATTCAGACCAAGGTCTTTTTTAATGGTTTTCCTAAAAATTTCTTGCCTATCAATCAGAATTCAGAACATCTTCCAATTTATCTGCTTTTCTCACTCAAGTCTATATCAGTGTTCTCACATCATCTTCAGCAAGTCTCACTCTTCTCAACAGGCACTACTCCAAGGAATTAAACAAAATGTAAAGTGTAAACTCCAAGGTCCAAAGCCAATAGGTGCATAAGAGAATAGCCTCATGCAATTCTTTGGATCAGCTTACTTTGAGGAAATTTCAGTTTTTTAGAAAAATAAGCTATTGTATTCCAAATTGTATATCATTACATTTTTTTTTTTAATTTTCTTTACCTTGTTAGAAAGATAGGGTGGAAAAGAAAGAAAACCGAAGACATAAAATTTAAAATCTCGGAAGGTAAAGGAGGGGATGTTCCCTCTGTTCAAAAGTTCATGACACGGAAGGGGAATTATTTTATTCTTGTTTCGGAGTAAGAGTGGAATTTAAATTCCAAATAGGCACATTATATATCACTATATATTCTTTTTTAATTTTATACACCTTATTATACAGATGGTTAATTGCATTGTTGAAGAGATTTATTCTACAGAAATCCAAACACCATACAAAAAAGGATATCTTATATTAAATCATTTTCAGTACTGAAAGTGCTTTTCTAGTTGTTTGTTTTAGGAATTAACTGAGTGCTTTTCTAGTTTATACCTTCACAGCTGAGTGATTTTCAGTACACATGTGCCATTAGTTTTATTGCATTCAACCCAACAGCCACTCCTATTTGACCAATGCAAGTAAAACCCATCAGAGAAGATTTGGAGCACCAACAGCGGCCTTAACAGCAACCTCGAGAGCCATACAATTTCAGATATTGTTAAATCAAATTAGACATGAAATTTATCTCAGTTAATGACACCTTAAACTTATGTGCAGTCATTACTTGTCTATGTATAGGGAGGGGGAGAAAATTTGTATACATGACTAGAGGCATACAAATGAAACCTTTTTTCATGGTGGAAACAAAAATTTACATTGGCTTTCTTAAATTGTTGCGCAAGAAATTACCCTGCATAAAATTTAATTTCTAGAAAGAAGTAACTGCAAAATAATGATGCTACTTGACTTAAAACAATATTCTAATTATTGAATATAAGAAGCAAGATTGCCAGCAACTAAAATTATTAGAGATAAAACATCTCATATCACTGTATTTGATGAGAATGGGCCTTATATATATTTTCTGATGCTTCCTCCTTCCTGCAAAGACCTTGTTTGGTTTTACATATATATAATCCAAAGTATGACAATAAAGACAATGGTATTTAAATTAAGATAAATCTTATCTACAAAATATAGAGAAACAAGATCAAATGCAAAGTGAGTATCAATCACACAATATTAAATCACATGGTTATATATGATAGAAGCATAGCATATATACGTATCCACCAAAAACTATATATACTATAAACTATATAGAGGCATAACATAACCAGATAATCTTAAGTGCATTTCCTTTACATATATATGCTATAAAACTATAAACTTTCTCCTTTTCTTTTCCATATTAATTTATTTTGAGAGACACTGAAATATAAACCAATATGAGAGAGAATATAGCAGTGTATGTTTGCATCCCAATGCTTTGATATTGTTGAGCTCCATAAGCCTGTCCACAAATTGTTTTTACTCCACTAGCCATTCCCATCTATCAGCATATGCAAATTATCAATGCACCAAGTTACAAGGAAAGAAAATAATGGTAATTTTTAGCAGTATAACACGCTTGAAATAGTTTATAAAGAAGATAAACTAATAACTAAATGCAAGCATTTAGTAATATCAACATTATCAGGAAACGGAATCGATTAATTCAAAATGGTATGAAATGAAACAATTAAAACAGAATTTATTCTTGCATTTCTTCCTTTCAATTCAAACAAATAAAATTAAAATTTATGTGAAATCAATGAATGAAACTCCTAATGATTCAAAAGCAAATAAAAACTACGACTGAAACTTGTAGTGATTCAATACCTTTGCATGTCAAGGTGAACAAGCTCTTCGATAGTCGAATCAAGAGCAAATTGATCCTCCTTCTTTGCCAACAATTTCACCTCCTGAACGACATGAATCCCCCAACCGTTCTTCAGATCCGACAAGTACATGTGCCAAAAATATGATAACAAAATTAATAGTAATGATTCATCATGCTTTCAATTGCTTAAATGTATAAGATGCGTGAATCTCACTGCTCACAGTTTAAAGCAGATGAGAAACACAGATTAGTAGTATGAAGCTAAACACTACAACTCCCTGTCACAATTACTTGTAAAATCAGATTTTGGCCTATGAAAAGAACAGACTAATGCACCAAGGTATGGACACCAAACATGGTCTAACATGGCTACACGGGTTCCACCTTAACGTGTCAGTGGTGCCACTGCCAAACATGGCCATGTGTGTCAATTCACTATAGTATTTGGGCTTCGGGGTGGTGACAATGTCTGCCTGTGATATCCTTCGGTCTTTTGTCATTTTGTTTTGTTCTTACAATTTCTTGTTAATAATACCACAAAATGATGGTACCCAAACTGGTATGAATAACCTAAGAAATAATTGTATTCAAATGGTAAATGGAGCAATGCTCCTTACAGCAGAATGACCAACAAAATTAAAACAGCACTACCGGTATGGCAAGGCAAGCACACTCCAGTAATGGAAATACAGAAATGACAACCTATGCAAGGAAAGCTCCTCCCTAGGCCTGCCTAAGAATTCCCTATTTCCTGCTACGTCTCTCTCCACTTTTCTTTTGTCCTCCCCCCACCTTTGCTACCCGTTGCCTTTCTGCATGGTCGAATCTTCCATTCCACTAACAACCCAATCCCCCTCTCCATTCACCATTTGCCAGCTGTCCTCCTTAAATATCATTCTCATATTCTGCTTTTCCACATTGGCCTATTGTAGTGGTCCTGAAACAGATGGTGTTAGAGTACTGGAGAGATTATTACTATTTTCAGAACTTAAAAAGTTGACTAGAAATGAGATATAAGACAGTGTATTTATTTTGTGAACTGAAGACAAATGAGGACCCTTTTCCTTTTAATATTGGGAAACCAATTACAGGTTGAATTAATTGATGACATTGTAAAGTGTTCTAATAGCTAGTATGTAACTATATATCTTATGTATCTGCCTGGGTTATTACTGCATTATTATAATTACTATTCGTTAGTTCTATGTCAGGAAGAGCTTCTGGAAACTGGACATACACTTTAAGTTTATGGTGCTTGAATCCAGCAGTTGTGTTTAGAGATGTTACTAATCTTTCTTTATCAGTCATCTTGGCTTTAGGGTAAGCATAGTGTGAATGGGCACCTAATGGCCTAGCCCATGTTCATACATGTTCAGGGAAGAATTGTTTGTATTTTTTCTCCTGTTTTAAGAATGCATCTCAGAATGTGTTCCTGAATCCTGATAATGAGCCAGTTAGGTCTAGGCCACTTAAGCCTGATTTCATAGATAACACTTTAGTAAGGTGCCACAATTCGGCATACAACCACACGTGGGCAATTGTAGTTCCGTTTTATTTCCAATTTCTTCTTCCTTGTTTTTTATTGGTAAAAATTACATTATGTTGAATCTGATGCATGGCCTTTTGAACCTACACAGATATTATTGATCTGGTGTCTTACAGATCTATTCAAATTGTTTATTGCCTAAACTACTTTTAAGCTGATTAGGAAAAGTATTATTATTCTTAAATTACTGAAGTTTTGGTGGCCAGATGATGGGAAGGGTTTTGTTTCAATTTTGGATCAGGAGTCATGAGTGATATGTGGCTATACCACTTGGAAAACGAATAATAAAGATTGAAGAGTACTGAAACAGAATAGGGATACAGAACATATGTTGAGATTTTCCTAAGGAGAATGTCCAGTGCATTTTATGACCGAGTGTATTGATGTCTTGTACATATTGGTGGGTATGAGATACACTAATAAATCCTTTGTTTTGATATATTGCATAGGCTGGGGTGGACCTGGTGGTTATGTTTATCAGAAGGCATATATAGAGTTCTTCTGCTCTAAGGAAAAGCTGGATGCACTTGTTGATAAATGCAAGGATCGAACATCTTTAACTTATATGGCCGTGAATAAAGAAGGGAGATGGAAATCTAATGTGGGTCAAACTGATATTAATGCTGATGTAATTACTACAACCAATAGACATTAGGTTTCCAAATCTTCCTTGCAATGAAACTCAATCTTCAAGCAAACTCCAAGAAATGGAGAATTCTGCACTTTCACAGAATTTTGGGCTTTTTAAGAGATTTATAATTTGAAGAAATGGATTGTGGAAGAAGAATAGGAATGAATTGGAATGACACCATGGAATAGGAATTCCAATAAGTCTTGCAAGAATCACCACAATAGCAGAGGAGCCATTGATAAGAAACAAGAAGGTTCTTGAATAAGAACAAGAGAGAAACCCTCTTAACAATTTTAGAATTGTATTAATTGAATCAAAAGTTCTTACAAACAGTTTTGGTGTGGTTTATATAGCCTACGAAATTACAAGCTAAATGACCCTAAATGTAAGTAAAATGCAAATTGAAATGAAGCCCAAATGTAGCTTGTAGTGCAAGCTTTGTTCAAAACGACCTTTGGTTTCACAAAATCGCGTTCTGCATAAACTTCTGGTTTAATCGATTATTTCGACCATGTAATCGATTATTTAACCTAGATAATCGATTACTTGGTTTGGTAATCGATTATTTTGCTCTAATCCTTCCTGGAAACAGATTTAGGACCAAAATAATCGATTAATTCGACATGTATTTGATTAAAACAGAGATACTTTCATTTTTCAGGCTAATTTAATCAATTACAAGATGCTTGTAATCGATTACAGGTATCAGAAAGATGCTTTTAATATGTTACAGGATGCTTTTAATCTGTTAAAACAGACAACACTTCTTATGCGTTTCCACTACTTTTGTGGGCTTCTTTTTGGCTTCTTCTTGGTTTTCCAAGAGATACAAGTTAGATTGAATATGATTTTGAAGTACTTGAGTCCTAACTCTTTAGGTTGCATTGATCGTCCATCAAATGCTATGACATGGGGTGTCTTCCCTGCTAAGGAGATAATACAATTGACCATTGTTGATCCTGTCAGCTTCAATGTATGGAAAGATGAGGTATTTGAAATTTGGTCAAGAGGATGGGCGAGCTTGTACCCTGAGGGTGATGCATCTAGGAAATTGGTTGAAGAGGTTGGTTTCTTAATCTATGGTCCTGTAAAACCTTGCACAGTGCCTTCTTATAGAGGGAAATACTGTGTATTTGATAGCAATGCTGTATTTTCTACTTTAGTTTTCAGCTAGATGCTTGAGTTTTGATAATTCTTTTTGTGTCACAGGTGGGAGGCAGCTACTTCTTGGTCAGTTTGGTTGACGATGATTACATCAATGGAGATCTTTTTGCTGTCTTTGCAGATTTCTGACATTAGCTTATTATTTATTCGTTCTTTAGCTATATCATCCTGTTGGTTGTCAAGTTCTTTTCCTTTCTTTTGTTATCTCTCAATATGATGGATGATTCATATTCCCACATATGGTTCTAAGTTGAAGTGCCAAATTAATTTTGTGGGCTATGTCCCAAACGTCTTTATTTTATCATTCTTCAGATTTGCACGAGTAACTTCTACGTTGATTTTAGCACAAGTTATTCCTTCCTCTGAATTTGAGGATTGTATCCGACCGAATTCCTGTTTCTTAAAATGAGTCAAATGTGACATAGAAGACGGAATTCTCGTGCATCATATTGCTTTTATTTTAAATTGGAAGAGAAACAGTCTATTCATCTATTGCATCATGCTGGACTTTACACTAGTAATAATTTAGAAAACAGGAGTAAAATTATTTTTAAAATAATAAACTATCATTAAAAATAATTAAAAAATATATTTAATATAATTTATTCAAATTAATATTTGAAAAGAATAGCAAAGTAATTTAAATATTTGAAAATGACAAGACACTAGCTACAACAAGGCCTCTGTTGCCAGAAAATTCTGTTAGAGGAAGCTCACAGCATAACCCATTTCCCATTTCTACAAGCTGACCTTTGTTCTTCTCCAAAATGAAGTTTAAGACAGAATTATAAAAAATCAGTCAAGCAACCTTCAATTTGTAATTACTGTTGAGGGTTCGATACACATTTTATAATTCTAAAAAGTTCTAGCATACCCAAATGCTTCATCATATATATATATATATATATATATATATATATAAAAGAAGACATATTATATGAGAATAATTATCTTATATAAAAAAAATGACTAATTTCAATTGTTAAATTAAAATAAAAGGTTAAAATTAAAATATTTTAAATTCAAATTAAAACTCCATTTAACCATGAAATATTATAAGATTTAAAAAATAAAAAATAAAATATCTTAAAGATTTAATTTATGATATCCTAAAATATGTCAAATATATCATCACCTTCACCATGATTATCACCAAATTACCACTTTGATCATCAACTGCCACCACCAACATGACTATTGTGGCTGTCATCATCACCATTATCACCAATGTAATTGTCACTATGACCGTCGTTGTCACTATCAACATGATTGTCGTTGCAGCCAAATAGCAGTGGCACAGTCATGTTGATTGTGACGATAATGATCATAAGACCATCACAGTATTGGTGGTAATGACAATATTAGTGGTTGTGGTGATGATAATGATGTAAATTAAATTTTTAACATATTTAACTTTTTGTTTGATAAATCTAATAGAAATTTTATGGTTAAATGTGATTTAAATTTAAAATATTTTAATTTCAATCTTTTATTTTAATCTAATGATTAAAACTAATTATTTTCTTTTTCACATAAGATTATGTTATATTGAGAATAACCTAAGTCCTACATTGGATAGTGCCAAGTCAGAAAATATATAAGTGGAGAATAATCCTTATCTTGTGAGCTAGCTTTTAAGGTTGAGTTAAGTCTAAACTCACATTCTAAAATGGTATCATAGCTTATTATAGATTAAAGTCGTAATTACGTTATATTAACATGTCCTATTCCACACATAAATATCTTGTAACCACCATACTCCCACAAAATGTAAAGCGTAATTGATAATCCCAAGATCTCCCGCATAATAGTTAATGTTGTAGCCTTGTACATCAATCACAGCATTCGCACAGGTTATATAATTATTTGTTTGAAAATAACAATTAAATATGAAATAGAACCAAATAATTTGATAAAAATCAAACAATAGAAAAAATCTACTTGTATTTTTTTTTTAAATTAACATGATTGAAAATAAAACAAACTTCAAGAATAATACTTATATGTCAAATTAATTACCATATATCATTTTATAAATTTATTGCAAGAATTAATTGCAACGTAATGTAACTAATTTGAAGCAATATTGTCTCATTTAAATTTGGTTAATAGTATTTTAGATTTAATTCAATTTTTTTTTTGTGATAAAAATGTGGATAAATCGTATCATTTGAAAGCTGAAATAACGAAAATTACACCATGTATACCTTTAGTATAACAACAATATAAGCCTTAATGTGAGATTGTAATCATTCAAAAGGAATAGAAATTATACAACCACTTCCTATAGACATAGGAGGAAAAAACTTGAAACCGACTGATCTCAAGCCGCTCATAATCCTAATCCCCCTCCATCCCATCCCCACAATACCCTTCTCAAAACTTTCCCTTATGGCTTTCCAAAATCTGCCTTATTCGGAAGCCGCACCTATTTGTATATATATGGCTCCATCGCATATAATCAGATTTGCAAGAAAACCCTTTTTGTTTTTCCTCAAAAAATAAACTATTAAGTTGTTTCTCTAAAAAAACATGTTAAAAAATATAAACTAACACGTGTTAACAATTTTTTGTTGTAGTTGGACATGATAACAAATCTAATGCTTTTCTTCAGGGATTTTTAATCTTTGTCAATCAATTTCTTTCCCACTCACAATAACCTTAAAACTTAAGAACAATAGCGAAACTGTAATATAATAATAAATTAAGACATATAACAAGTATTAATTTAATTAGACACCCAAAAAACTAACATGCATACAATTTATTCGTTTTAAGATATATTTGAAAAGTAAAATAACAATTTAGAAAAAGTAATTACAACTGTTATTTAAGTCTTAAGAAATGAAGATAAAATATACAACTATTGTACAGAAGCTATTTGATAATCCACCATTAAGCATTGAAAGGAAAAAGAAAAAAAAAGTGCATTATTCCTTCTATCCCATTGATTAACCTGAAAAAGAGGAGAAAAGAAAAGGTGAATGCAATGATCCTATCATATAACAATGAATTCAATATTCTAGTATACAACATCAATGTTACATTATTCTTTCTTTTTACTTAGTAGAAATCACTCAGGTTTTTATTTTTATTTTTATAATCTTTTATTCTGATTATTGTTCTCAATCCTCTAAGTATGCACATGAATCAAAGGCCATCGACTTATGAACAAGGAAGTTGTTCTTAAGGCTGCATAAAAGGTACACTATTAGTATATGATTGTTACAGCTTTTAGGTTTTACCCACTAATATTAATGCTTATTCCTTTTCTTTGAGATGATTGAAAACATTTAACCATACATATGAATCTTCTGTTCATGGTCTATGTGGAAAATTTTCTTGGAAAATTGGGGTGATAAAGAAGATTCTTAGCTAGACACAAGTTCCTCTCTTTTTATTTTCTCCACATCATTTGAATTTGTTGAAGTGGTTGAGTATATATCTTTTATTGACTAGTGAAAGAGGGCAATAATCTTCCATTGAATTGTTAATCTTTCTTTGGGAATACAATTTGAGTTAAATGATCAAGTTATGATCCAATGCAGCTTCATATGGAAGGGTATCTATGGAAAAATACAGTTTGCCTGAACTTGGTGAAAAATACAGTTTATCCTTATAACATTTAGTTGGTGTCCCTGCCTATGACATCTTCCAAGGACCTCATCTAACTGATATGTAATATTGTCATTTCAATTAAGTGTTCTGCATATATTAAAGAAACACTAAATTTTTTGTTGTTGTTTGTCTTCCTGTACATGTTTGTAATTTATATTGCTGATAGTTTTCTTGCTCTAAGAAACTTAGTTCAATTAGTAAATTACTATCTAGTTATATACTACTAGTACTAACTAGGAAATTAATGGAATAAAGTCTTACTATAAATTTTGGAATTTATTTAACTCTCATAGGAGATTGGATTGTAACATCTTTGCGTGAAACAAACTTATGATTGCTAAATTTAGTGGCTGAATATAGGTGGAAAATTCTACCTTAATTTGTCCACATTCATTGATGATGATGGATGAGTTGAGAAAAGGAAAGGAGGTTAAGGGTCACTCCAATCCACACAAGAATAATCATGAATATTTAATCAAGAAATTTAGTTTTTTATTCAATAGGAAAAATTATGAATAGATAAATAAAAAGATATAATATTACTCTCTTAAAATATAAATAATGAGATACATCCCACATTTCATTACGTGCCAATAAATATAATGTAATTTTTTGTCTCCTAAAGAAAAAAGATTGTAATTTTTTTTTCTTCTGAATATAAACATTAAACAAAGAATCTAATTAACTAAAATATTTAGATACTAACGAAGATTAAGTTTAAGTTTAGTAAAGAAGTTAGGCTCTTATAATAAATCAATGTTCAAAATCTTTGCCAAAAAATGTTTATATTTAGTGTTTATTTAGTCCAACAGTATTTTTAAAACAACCATCTCTTAATTTTTCATAAAATAATGATTGCTTTTTATAAATTAAAATTAATTTGTCTTTTAATTTTTTAAAAAGTAAAATTTATTCATCACCAATAAAATAAACAATCTTCTTCAAGACTTCAACACATGAGCAGTTAGAAAACGAGTAACCAATAGGCATCGTGATACATGAAGCAATACAAAACTAGTTTTTGATCAACGTGTATACTTAGACTTGGTGTTCCCGCCGCCCCTTCTCTCTCTACCATTCCCATTCACCCTTTCTCTCTCTAGAAAACGATAAATAAACAAAACACCACATAAACAACAAGGCTTTATAAAACCCACCAACCAAAAGAAAGCATTGAATCTTTGAAGAAGAAAGAAAAAGAAGCCAGCAATGGCCAAGTCCAAGAACAATGCCAAGAAGTTGTCCTACGTCTCAGTTCGTTCTCAGATCATCAGCTCCATCTCATCTTCTTCTCTTCTATCTCTGCTTGAATCTCCCAAGAAGTGTGCAAGACGCTCCAAATTCTTCACCTTTATCAAGTGCATAAGGCCAAGACTCTTCCTTTTCACTCTCTTTCTCCTTGCTTTCTTTGCCATGCTCAAGTTTGGTCTCAATCTTGACACCCCTTTTCCTCCATTCCCATGTGCAACCTCAGTAGACCCCTCAAAATCCAATCTTGGACAGCAAGGTGGTGATGTTAGTGTTTCAGAGGCTCTGATTAGCAGTGTACAGTTACATGGTGCATAGGTTCCAAGTGGGGTGGGTGAAACGATTCAGTTTTGGGAGGAGCCAGATGGGTAAGGGTACAAGCCATGCTTGGATTTCAATAAGGAGTATAGGAGGGAGAGTGAAGGGGTTATAAAGAACAGGAGGAGGTGGTGGTTTCTGGAGGGATGAGTCAGCAGAGGAATCAGATTGTTGACGCTGTTGTCATTGCTAGGATTCTTGGGGCTTCTTTAGTTGTTCCCCTATTGCAAGTCAATGTCATTTGGGGAGATGAAAGGTAAAAAGAAAAAAAATGTTATTTTTCTTCATGGTCTTGATTATGAATTAAACTGTTAACATTTTTGGATTGAATCTTCAATTCGTAGTTTCAATCTTGTTTTTGATGCTGGTTTAATTTCTTTTCTTGTATGCAAATGTCACATATGATTTGTCTTTTTCCTTATTTGGGGTTTGTTTCCATTTTTGCAGTGAATTTGCTGATATATTTGATTTGGAGCACTTCAAGAGTGTTCTTGCCAATGATGTGCGGGTGGTTTCAGCATTACCATCAACACACTTAATGACAAGGCCAGTGGAGGGGAGCCCTATCCCTCATGCCACTCCCAGTTGGATTCGGTCACACTATCTCAGAAGAGTAAGTTTGTTTTCTCTTGAGTTTTATTCCTGCGAGAATGCACTGAGTTGTAATTAGTAGGCTTTAGTTCTTGTCAAGTTTCATGTTAACTTTCACAGTTTCACCTATGATAGATTTTATGGATGGAACCGAGATTATCTATAGTGCCATAATAAGAGCTACAATGTTCTACACAAGTAGTTAAGGACCTACACAAGTAGTTAGAGACCTTTACGTATCAATTTATTGACTGCAGTCTTTTATGTTGCCAAAATATTGACATGTATCAATTTTGCAATGTTAACTAGGAAAGCTTTGACTTGTTAACTGTTGTTGTTCTTATTGAACAAGAGTTTAACATGATTCTTTTTATTCTATGCAATTCAACAGAGAAGGCGTCTTGCTTTTACGTGGATTGGATTCGAGGCTAACAAATGATCTTCTTCCTGATCTTCAGAAGCTTCGATGCAAGGTATTACAAAGTCTCTATTCATATGTCAAAGAAGAGGGAAAGACAATTCTGAACTAACTTTATGTGCCAATTGATAGCCGATTCTAAATGTTCTTGTCTATCTTTCAGGTTGCTTTTCAGGCATTTAAGGTTTGCAAAGCCTGTTCAGGAACTTGTTAACAATATTGCTGAGAGAATGAAAAGCAAGGGACCCTATCTTGCTCTTCATCTACGGATGGAAAAGGAAGTCTGGGTGAGAACTGGTTGTCTCCCTGGTTTGAGTCCTGAGTATGATGAAATTGTTAGGAATGAGAGGATAAAGCGGCCTGAACTCGTGACAGCAAAATCAAACATGAATTACCATGAAAGAACTGGCTGGCCTCTGCCCCTTGAATTTTCTATGGAGGTTACAAGGTAGATATAAATATAATCCTTTTCATCTTTTAAATAGGTTTTAGGTGTCTTCTAAGTATTAAGTGTGACACGCTTTTCTGATTATTTTGCCCTTTTCATTTACAGGCTGCTTAAAGGTTTAGGTGCTCCAAAAAATGCAAGAATTTATTGGGCTGGAGGACAACCACTGGGTGGAAAGGAGGTCTTACAACCATTAATCAATGGGTTTCCACATCTTTACAGTCAGGAAGATCTTGCTTTGCATGGAGAGCTAGAACCATTTGCAAATAAAGCTTCTCTACTGGCTGCCATTGATTAAATAGTCTCTGAGAAGAGTGATGTTTTCATGCCATCTCATGGAGGCAATACGGGTCATGCACTTCAGGTATAAAGATTATATAAGTAATATGGATGGCCGTTTCAATAATTATATTGTAATAACTCACATTCTTAAAATGACAATTTCTGTAATTATTGAAACTAAATGTTATTTCAGGGTCACCGGGCTTACACAGGACACAAGAAATATATAACCCCAAACAAAAGACAGATGCTCTCCTATTTTCTGGATTCTTCCCTCCCCGAAAAAGATTTCAATAGGATTATTAAGGAATTGCATCAGGATTCATTAGGTCAGCCAGAATTCAGGACTAGCAAGTCTGGGAGGGATGTCACAAAGTATCCTGTTCCTGAGTGCATGTGCAATGATGACTCTCGTCATCACTCTTCCTAATTTTGAGCATTTGGTCCAAAGATTACATGAAAATGGATAAACAAACATGGAAGCAATGCTAGTTTTGGAAATGAGTATGATTTTGATCCCTTGCAAATTGCTTAAGGTCATTTCCACGGAAACAACAGTTCTTAAGAGTTAAGATTACCATCTTTTAAGAGCCACAATGTCAAGCACGCCTATCCCTACAGGTATACTCACATTATTCCTTAAATACACGAAATCTGTATGTTTTATGTGAGGCAATGTAGTTTTTCATCAGAACAGGCTAAAAAACATTGCACAGCAGATCATTCTTTGATTCTTTAAAGAGTTTGTATAGGATATATGTTATTGTTACGTCTAATTCTTTGTAGTACACTATAAAGCCTTATACTGTTGTATATATCTGTATAAATTCCAGTTTTGCATTGGTTATTTGCCCTTTCAAGATCACCTTTTGCTGTCACTTAATTCAATAATGGGAGTTTTGCGCAAGTTGCAAATTTAAAGAAACTAAACATGTGATTGAAATACTTTTAAAGCATCTGGTGAAGAGAAAATATTGTTAACATTCTGATGGAAACTTTCAATGAAGCATCATTATAGTTTATTAAATTGAACAGGGTGTTGTGTGTGTATGTGTGTTATAACCAGCATAGCAAGGAATTGGCTATACAAACATCCATTTGTTACTATATGATGTTTCCCCCTTTCGATGCATTAAAAGGTTTGGCAATATTATAGATGAGGAGTAATATTCACTTACTTTATGGTATGCTTGCAATTTCTCATAACATAAAACCTTGTACTATATTATGTTCAGAATGGTGAGGAGGACATTTGGCAGTAGGTATTAAATGAGTTGTTGTCCTTAAATGATCTTTTGATTAGAATGAAGACAAATTGCCTTGTATGTTAGTTGGAGCTGAAGCTTATCATTTTATTTTAAAGATAGGACTGGGATGCAAATTGGTACCATTTTCCATTGGAATAATTCGTACATAGTGAGAATTTGGTGGTTTCTGCTATTAAGTTTTCCCCTTAGCAAAAGCAACAACATCTAGTTGATTGTTTTGTTGTGTTGTTCTGTGTGGTGTGTTGTGTTGGTTGTGTTGTGTTGTTACTGCTGTGACTCTCCGTATGCAGAGAAGTGTTAGTTACAATGCATTTCCTGTGCATGAGTTTTATTTTTGTCCAGTGCTGAAAAATATGGGTGTTGTTGAATATTGATATTTGCTTCATGGATTCAAGATTTGGATTTGGTTGTTATGTCTCTTGACTTGGTTGTGATGATTGTAAGAACTGATGATGACTTTCCACCAACCCATCAAAATAGAATTTCCACGGGAGGAGGAGGACATCGATGGGAATGGGAGATCTTCTGTGGGTTCAATTCCTTACCCAAGGATGTATGGTGAAATTGATATGGAGACCCAAATTCATCAGCTTGAGCAAGAAGCATACAGTTCAGTTCTAAGAGCCTTTAAAGCTCAAGCCAATGCCATTACTTGGGTATGTTTTATTATCTTGTTTCATCAAATATATTATTTTTTGAATTTTTTTATTAGGTGTAATTGACTGCTGCTACTTGACATGTGTTTTCTTCAGGAGAAAGAAAGTTTGATTACAAAGCTGAGAAAAGAACTGAGATTGTCAAATGAGGAGCACAGAGAACTTCTAGGTCGGTTTAATGCTGATGATGTGATATGGAGGATAAGGTCTGATAAAATAATGAAGCAAAGTTTTTTGTTGGTCTATATTTTCAAAATGAGTTTGTCATGACTTTCCATGTGTGCACTGTTATTATGTTAGTAATAAATGCTTTGCTGGATATTGACAATAGGGAATGGAGACAGGCAGGTGGCCATCAGCCTGGTGTACTTAGCACTGATCAAGGACTTCATGATTCAATTCCCAGTCCCACAATATCTGCTTCTCGCAAAAAGCAGAAGATTACACCATCTGTACCACCATCACGATCTTTTAGCGGGCCTTCTCTATTTCATCCCTAAACAGTGACTGCGCCCACCAACCATCTTCTTCTGCAGCAGAACGAGGATCTGCTCCTGGGTCAAAGGGAAAGAAGCACAAACCTGTAAGTTGGTTGCATATATACTTTAGAGAGCTCTTCTTTTCTTTGTTAATATGTTCTCTGAGTTTAGGTTTGGCAAGCTCATTGTGTTTTGTTCTTTCATTTGCAGGGTCAAATATTACCTGGTGTATCTTCAATGAAGCAGTATCCTTCGTCAGGACCAGGTTGAAGGAATCAGGTACCTAATAGAGCTGCCATGGGTGAGCATGCTAAGGGAGTATATCATTTGATTCGTTGGTTGGTAGGAGAGTGCGAACAAGGTGGCCTGACGACAATAACTTCTATGAAGCTGTTATCACCAACTACAATCCAGCTGATGTATTTACTGCCCTGAAATACTTGGGAATTTGTTTACCATTAATAGCTTAAATGTTTACTTTTGTCCTAACTTTTCAGGGACGACATAATCTGGTCTATGACATGGGGAGTGCAAATGAAACATGGGAATGGGTTAATCTATCAGAGGCATCTTTGTCCTCCTTTTGGTGGTAACTCATTTAATCTGCCTATTGATTATTCTTTTAACACTTGTTGGTACTTTTTAAAGTTTTCTTATAACACTTGATATAAGATGGATGATGAGCGTTACATAATTGGAGTACTTTTTTTTTTTTTTGTTTTAAACGTTTGAGTTTATTCCTTGCTATTGTGGCTGCTACACTGTATAGTTAAAGAGTGTAAAAATGCTGGTTGGCTGCAATAGGTTGAAAAATTAATGAAAACAAAAATAGAGAGCAAAATTAGAGGGTAGCTGCACTGTATTGAAAAAGATTTGTGAAAATCCCAAGACTATGTTTTGGACTGTGGATAGCTAATGATTGGTGGAATGGAATGAACTTATGAACTAAAATTTCTATACCATTGTTATGATAGAGTGGAGTAAAGTTTCTATTTCATTGTTTGGGAAGTGAATGGAATGGTAATCCTTATTATTATTATTATTGTTATTAGTACTATTGCTATCATTATACCATCTCTTACCCTCAAATTGGGTGAAAGAAAAATAGGAGGATTGGATGTAGTGAGAATGCAGTACATTCCATTAGGCTTTGTTTGGGAGAGGGATTTTGGAGGGGAAGGAAGGGAAGGGAAAGGTTTATGTAGAGACATTCCCTTGTTTGGGAGTTTTAATTTTTGAGGGAAAGGATTTGAGGATTTTCAAAACTCCTCTAAAATCCTCCAAAGCCTTAAAATTGTTGTCCCCCCAATTTGGGGGGTTTTTAGAAGGAAAAGTAACTAAAATTATTATTATACCAGTCAGTGTTAATAAAATTACTATTCTACCTTAATCAATGTAAAATATATAATGTATTAATTTTTTAAATAAGAAAAAAAATTATAAAAATTTCTTATTAACTCTCTATTTCCCCCATTTAATATATTTTTAACTCCCAAACAAGGAGAAAGGAACTTCCCTTATTTTTCTCCCTTTCCTTCCCCTCCCTTCCCCTTGAATCTCTTTCCTTCCCCTCCCCTCCTAACTCCCAAACAAAGCCTTAGGTTCCATTTCATTTCATCGTAACACTTCAAATATCATTCTATACCACTCATCCTAACATTTAATCCTAACACTTCATTTCATTTTTTTCCATCAATTCAAACATGAGCTATAGAGACTTAAAACACCCAATGTAGGTCTTCCAGGTGCACTTTAGCCTTTAATGGGGGTAATTTAGGGAATTCCTTACCTGGAAACAAAATAAGGGTTTCCATCCATCCATTCACTAACATGCATGCTATAGCAGCTATTCTTTATACGTGATGGGCGCTACACTGAAACGACATTAGACATTCATCTAGGATTGAGGACTCCGCTTTTTTATAATTTTTTTTCTTTTCTTATCAAGATTTCTCTATCTTTAATTTGGAAGTTCAGGTGTGTTTGGATAAACTGAAATTCCAGCACTTAATTCAATGCCGAATTTATAGTGAAGAGATAATGACATATTAAGCACTGAATTTGTAAACTTTAGAAATATTTTCATTTTAAATGCTGAAATTGTGTTTGAAGGAAATTATGAGCGGTTAATATAACGAATAGGAAACAGGAATATACTAAAAGCTGAGTACAGATAGAAACAAACAATATTTTGATTTGGTTTGATTTTGGTAAGATGGAAGGATTGATCTTCCCATGTATTTTCAATTTTTAATAAAATCTAGAACATGGTTTTAAAATTTTCAGTCTTGTTGATATGTTTAACACTTGTTAATATATTGTTTTTGCTAATTCAGATGAAGTATTTTAACTGCAGATATCTCCTGAAGATATTCAGTGGGTAGGTGAGGATCCTGGAATCAATCATCGTGGGGGTTTTGGGGGCCCTGGTCATGGGATGAATAGGCTGTTGGATGAGATGGTGTTCTGGGATCTAGAAGAGGTAGAGGAGCAGCAAAGGGGCAATCCAGAAAAGATTTTTTGTCATCACAGAATGGCATAGGAAAGAAGGCGCCTGATGATATACAGATACTTCACACAGACACACTAATCAAGGAGGTAATAGAAAATAATTCAATCAGAAAATTCTTTGATTTAGATAGTTTGATCTTTGATAGCTTTAATTGATAAAGCATTAATTAAAATATAACGCTGAGCCCTAATCACATACCATAAAGCAATTGTCAAACAAAAGTTTCCCAGGGTATTCTCTTTCTGCAAACTGCAACACCTTTTGCCTAATTACAAATATATCCTAATACATATCTGCCATCAGTTATTTCTATGAATAACTTCAAAGAGACAATTTTTAATTGTAATACAGAACTAATATGGAACAGTTAATGCAAGACAAGTTATTTTCTATCATATTCTAAAAATACATGACTGCTCATTAGAGTTATTTATTAGTTCCTTTCAATCCTTTATTCAATATATTAAGTTTCTAGTGAACTTTACAAATGGAGAGGGTATTTTACAGGTGGAGAGCGTATTCAGTGCAAATCACCCTGATCCCCTTGAAGTTGAGAAAGCAAAGAAAGTATTGAAGCTAAGGGGACAATTAGATTTTCTTTACCATTATATGTACTTAAAGCTAATGACTTATTTAATTTTTTTTGCAAATAGAGTGGATATGATATAGTCAACGTAAACCTTGATTGGAGAGAGGCTGTTCCTCACCCAGATGATCGCGTCCAGTATGAGTTAACCTTTTCCTTAATCAAGGCATCATATATGGTGGGATCCAACTTAAGTTGCTTGGTTCCTTTCACCGTCTTCAACCCAATTATCAAATGGCTAATACTCTTAAATATAGCCACCTGTTACACTCAGTTTCTTCTGGAGAGAGCTCAGTGACCTTATGACATAAAGACCAGCAAAAACATCAACAACAATATGTACAAGGCACAATCACACCCCAATTTCAACAAGAGAACGGCTATGAACACACCTCTCCTTCGTATACTTCCTTGTTTTCCTTGATACGCAGACCAATAGCCCATATAAAAATTTCCATGAGAACCTCGGTCTTCTTTACTTCTGAGAGTAAACTTCGGAGCCAACCATTGGACAGCATGGTACCTGCAGAGTGGCATAAACTTTATAATAAGTTGAAACAAGGGTCAAAATCACAACACAAAGAAAAGAAAAAAAACCCACAAGAATGAGAGTCTTGAGAGGGAAACCTTGGTGCCAAGCTCCTGGCTTATCCCAAGTGCTAATGCGATCTTGCCAGTTCCGGGCGGTCCGACGAGAAGAAGTGCCCGCCAGCCATCTTCTTCTGCTGTATCATGTCAACGACAAGACCGGATGCTTCTCTTGGCTCAACTTGTCCAACAAACCCAGCAGCAAAAGGCAATGCTTTTCCACTTGCCTGAACAAACAATCATCAAACAAAAACAAAAACAAAACCAAAAAAAAATGCAGGTATTCACTTAAAAATTGAAGCATAATAAAAACCGTTTGAGCATAGCAGGATTAAACAGTAGGGTTTCATAGAGCAAGCAGATACAACTAGGGTCACGAGGAACTAGTGAACTAAGTGGTTCAATTTTAACAATTATTTTTCTTTACGTAACAAAAACAAATGAAAATTAAAAAAAAAACAAAAAAAAACAGAGAGGTGGAAGAGGAACCAACCTCAAGACTTAGGCCTTTAATGTGAGTGTGGGTAGCAAAGAACGAATGCTTGAAATGAAAACAAAAGGGCAGTGTTATTAAAACAAAAGGGCAGTGTATCATATTCAATGTAAGCGATGATTGTTTTGGTTACCAATATCTCTCATCTTGCATTTGTGTTTGATTTCATAATTCATATTTTGGATAGTCATTAGCTGCAGTTGAATAAACTATATGTGTGGAAGAACACATATACAGATAAATTCTGTTGTTATTAACTTGGAACTTTTAACAGGATGAATTGAGGCAGCAGAAGGAGGAGGATATGGATGATTACTGTTCACAGTTATGTAACCAAATCAAGATTATTATCATTATTATACATATGTCTCTCAATAGTCTCTTCATGCTCTTATCTATCTATAATCCATACTTTTCTGCTGACACCTGGGGGGACTATTTGCTTTATCATTTTCACAAAATTAAATTTCATACATTGACAAGTTATTTGTAGGTCCCTGTTCGACACTTGGTATTTATGATTCATGGGATTGGTCAAAGATTGGAAATATCCAATTTGGTTGATGATGTGGGCAATTTCCGGCATATTACAGCAAGTCTTGCAGAGCAGCACCTTACTCCACATCAACTTGGCACTCAAAGGGTCCTCTTTATCCCATGCCAGGTATTCGATATGTTATTGTGTGTGTGGTCTGAGCCTTTTGTCTGCATTATGTTTGAGGCTGTTTGTAATTTTCCCCTTCTTTATAAACTAAGCCCTTTCTCGCATCCTGATGCTTCATTTTTACACACTGGACCTTATTTTGTTATTAGGGTTAAAGTTGAAGTTGATTTTGTGCTAATCTGTAGTTATTATATTGAGATATGTACTATTGTTCTGAATTTCTGTTTCCTGAATTGCGACTTGTACTGCACAGTAAAGAATTGCAATAAACACCTAAATCTCCCTGAATATCTCTGCAGGAGTTTGGATTGTCAGTTTCACTTGCTTTCCTTTCTTACCCAATTTTGAGCATTTGTGGCGCTGTTATATTTTAGTTTTCTTGAGTCATGTACTGTGTTTAGACTAAAAATGATTATGAAAAATTAAATAGCCTATTTAATGAGTAATGGAATTACTTTTGGTAGAATTGGAATGTAGTATGAACTAGGCAATTTTACAAAGTATGCTTCTTTTTTGTTTGCTTTGACTTTGTGCCATTTGTTTTCTTTGTCTTTTAGC
>PYAF01005573.1:531357-548828 GCA_007407185.1 Glycine tomentella
TTATTTTTTTATTTTAGTATAATTTTAATTATTAACTTTTAATTAAAAATTATAAAGTTTAAATTTTATGCATAAATGATATGAAAAGAAAAATTAAAAATGGTATATTAAATGTGATAAACGTAGCATTAATGAGAATTCAAAATATAAGACAATTATCTAAAATCTATTAATCATAAAAAATGAAATTTGCTAATTCTATTTTTATTTAGGGTCAATTAGACAAATCTCTCGTTAAAACTTATAATTTTTACTTACAAAAAAGTACAGAGAATAAACTAATTAATAATTAAACTTTAATTTTATCTATAGGGGTTTCACTTTCATTACAAGCTTCACGTGCCTTGATTATATAATAATATACATGTTTTTCGCCATAAATATTTTTTTTTTTTATACTGACAAATTAAATTAGAGGGGTTTACTTTGACTTTTGGGAAGATGTAGATGATGTAAGAAGGGGTGCAGTGTCCTTACTGTTCCTATTCCTTTCTCCTGTGGAATTCAAAAACATGTTCTACTTAAGAGAGTTTCCCTTGATTTTTGGGAAGATGTAATTCTACGAGGGGGAGCCTTGTGAAATTCGAAAAGATGTTAACTAAACATTGTAAATTCGTAAAATATAAGTTGACTTTGACCAATAAGCCTAGCATGAATATTGCCTAGCATTGGTGCATTATGAATTTTCCATTCTTCTGAAACAAAACCCAATGCAAAATGCTGCGTATTTTACTGCCATTATCCATCATTTGTGGCATTGCATGTGGGAGGAAACAAACAAGCATGGTAGTAGTATTAAACAAATCTCCAAGACTTGCTACTGAAGCTTCTACGCTTTGTTGTTTCAAGAATTTCAACCCTAAAAACGAAAAGACAAAAAAAAAGAGAATATTTTAACGGGATAATCATTGGAGTTTCGGTAGAGAACAATGTTTGTAGGTCTTCTTAGTACAGAAGACATGGATGTTAGATTTGATGTCAAATTGTCCACAATCCACCCTCTTTGTGTCCCCGTATATATATCTTCTTATAATAGAAAACTTAAAATTCTAATTTAGGAAATACAATAGTCAGAATAATAAAGAATTGTCTTATTTTGAATATGGCTTTACTAATAGCCTAAGTATTTAATAATTTAACACTAAACCTTATGGCAATAAAGTGTTATATAGTTAGTAAATAATTTTTGTGCAATCCTACTAATGAAAATTTATCATTAGTGAGATTGTGCAAAAATTTGATTTTTTAAAATATGAATCGATCCATTCTTTAATCACTTTAATTCGTTTTTTTTTTTATAAAAAAACAATTCACTTTTTTATGTTTGGTTTAGTTTCGTTTAATTCAATTATTTATTTTTTATTCATGTATGAATCAGTTTTTTTTAAAGAACTGAATTGATATCTTTTTAAAAATAGTTCGATTAAGTGAATTGTTTTCATAAAGTGATTTAATTTAGTTTTTTTTTTTCTTTTCAAAATAGTTTGATTTTTTAAAGCAATTCGGTTTAATTTTGGATCAGTTTAATTCAAAACGATTTTTTATACACCCCTAGCATGTTACCTAGAGTTTGATATCTTGTGTATAGAAAATGGGTTATTGAGAAAGACATAATCAAGTTTAATAATTTTTATATTTTGAAGAATTTATCTTTAATAATTAGCTATGGAATATCATTTGATGTATACAAAATATTTTTTTAGAATTGATTTTAATCAACTAAAAGTAAAAAAAAAAATATAAGATTAAATATGTATTATATTTTTGTATTTTCATATATATATATATATATATATATTATTGCTTAAAATTAACTTAAAGATAATAGATTTGCTTTATCTAAAATAAGCAACTCACATTAGAAAATAAATTAAGTAACCTCAATAATTGATAAAAAATCAATGATCCATAACGTGAATACTATGATACTGTTGATGTCTTGAAATATATCAACTTTAATTTCTCTCAAACGACTATTATTATTTCTTTTATCTTTACTTATGTAACAACAATTTAAATTCCTTATCCACATGGATGAAAACATTATCGATCTCAACTTCAAGCTAAAAGTGCTGGAAACGTAAAAAAAGTGTTTGTTTGAACAAAAAGAAATGAGAAGAAGAAAACTTAAATTTAAAATATAGAAACAAAGAAGAAATTTTGGTAGCCCCATTCTTCTTTTAAAAAAATGCTAATATTAATGACTAACAATACTCCAAACTAAATTGTCTTTAAAATATGATATATATATATATATATATATATAAGAAAATATTTTTTTTAAGATCAACTTTTCTTTTCTTTTGGTGACTTTTTCCTCTCTCCCTTTAATTAAATAAAAGAAAATATATCTTTATTATTCTTTGCTTTCTTTTATCCCTTTCCCTTTCATCATAGTTAAAGGTGTGTTTGATTTAAAGGATAAAATAAAGAAGATAAAAATAAACAATTTTTAAAAAAATTAAAATATAGAATAAAAATATAAATCTTACAAAAAAAAAATACAAAAAAGTTCTTTAATATTATTTCTTTCCTTCCAATCAAGCAAACCATAAATGTAATGCTGGAGTCACTCAATGTTAGGATTGCATTATCATTGCAAAACAGGAAAAAAAAAAAAAAAAAACTATGTATTTTACTACCGAGTTGAGTCAGTTGACACTAGTCACGTTTCTATGGATCATGTATGAGACACAGGCGACCCCTACTACTTTCTTGCCAAGGAAAGCAGAATGACCAATTATCCTAAGATGATGGTTTATTTGTTTAAATAAAAAATCAGAAACGTATTTTTTTAATAAAAAAAAACAGAGAAGGTGATGGAACCTGCTTGGAAGAATACCTTCAGAACATTGATTTATGAATGCCCTAATATTATAAATATTTATTAATGTATTTTATTTTTCTTGTCACCTTATATTATTTAGTATATTCTTTTCAATTTTTTTTGTTGAGATGTAGATGGACATTTAGGTAAGCACAAAATATTTATACTTTTATCTAGTCATGGATAAGGGTGAAAAATGGTCAAATTTTTTTATTGGTCAATATTAATCATTAATTTATTGATCAATATTAATTGTTATTTTTTTAATTGACTAATGTATTTTAAGATAATCATTTTAGAACTCAACAAATTTATCATATATGAAAATTTTTTATTGATTAACTCTATGATAATCTTTTTACATTGTTAGTAAATATATTAGTTTCTAAAAAAACACATTTATTTCTCATATAAAATAACAGAAATAATAGTCCTACACTTAAGCAATTCAGGTAGTATCTGTCCAAGCAGAAGAGTGATTATGTTAAACTTGAAAGAAGTAAAAGAAAAAATTCCCCTTTTATAAATTTACACTTCAAGCATTCAATTCATTTTATCACCACCATGTATCAAATGAAATTATCTAGTGATAGTGTAAAATTTTAAGTTATCAACCATGCAGAAGTCATCCTTGGTATGACTTTTCAAGTAGTTATTATAAAAGTCAATAAATTTATCATAAATAATTATTTGTGATTAGATAATGGTGTAATTATTATAAAAGTCTTTTACAGTGTTGGTTATTCCAAATAAATTACAAATAGAAAACGAACAGATATAAAGCAAAAGGAACAAGAGGAAGGTACCCCAAATTGCCACGGTCTGTTAGGGAAAGGTAAACCTTGTGGGTGAGAAACTTAGTGAACCACCTTCACACAGCTACGATTGAGGCCAAGTAAAGAAAGGAGACACAATTGATCACAATGATTAAATGTGATACCTGCAACTCCTGAGTTTCAACGAAAAGAACCCACCAGACCTGGCTCACTGATGCACATGAAGTTTAAACAGTTATATCATATACAAAGTTTGATCAGAAATAAAAGTCAGCATTACAAAAAATAATGAAGGGTCAACGACTGTAAGATACAGAAAATTGGAACTTGAAATCAAAGAGGTATTGGTTTATGAATGGCCAGAAAAGAAAGCAAGGAACATGTAAAATTATGGAAGCAAAGAGACAACAGAAAAGAGTAACCGTGACCAATGGAGCATAAAATGAGGGATAAGTAGGAGAGGTCAGTTAGAGTAAAGATAGGAGTGAAGAGTAAAGCTTACTTAAATAAGGACAGGTAACCCCTAAAGGGTTGGTCGAGTAGAGTAAGACAAAGTCTTTGCCAGGTTGCAGATTCAAACCCCCACTTTTCTATTTGTAGTGAAGGAAATGAAAAGTCATTTGTAAGCTTTCTTTGAGCCCGAAGGCTTTCCTCGCCTTGAGCTAAAGCACCATCCCCTTCTAAATTTTTGCTACCCAAAAAACTAGGACAAGTGCCAGTTGGGTGATAACATTCTTGTCTCATAAGATCAGAAGGAAAGAGTTAAAAATTGTAAAGACTGCAGCTGCTGGTCCCAAGTTCAAGCACAATCTGTTGTCAAACATGAATTTCAAAAGGACATTCAAGCAACATGGAGTATAGGTTGCTCCTCAATGAAACAGTCACCCAGTTCTGCAACACCATTGTCTATAAATTTAATGAGATCTTCAGGTGTGTAGATCTGAGATGTGTATGATTTCATATCATTGAGGTCCACCAAATTACACATGGAAGTGCTCTCAAAATCCGAGGACAAGTAAGATTGCTCATGTATCATTATATATGTTCTTCCTACATGCATGCATAATTTGGAAAACCTAGGATCTTCAAATGCTTCAATCATATCCACAACATAATCGTGATTTCCTTCTAGAGCATGCATACTTTTCATCTCTGATGCAATCTTCCTTAAACACCCAAGATTCATGGACAAATGCTGAGATATTGTTGATGAACTTCCAGTGCCATTTCCATATCTTCTATTCATATAACGAAGCAACACCAAGTTGGCCAAGGCAAAGTATGACATGAAAGTAAAGAAGTCATAAAAATTCATCCCTGTTTTAAGAGTATAAGTCAGTTTAACTTGTATAACCAGCTAAAGCATTCTCAAGAGTCAAATTTATTTTCTGTGGTTAGATCAATCAAGTGAAATTAATATTAAAAAGAATACCATGAGTCGTGACCCTTTCTTTATTCATAGTTGATCATCAGAAAATTCTTTAACAATTAACAAATCAACCTAGGATGACCACTGATTTTTATACTATTGAGTTAGATCTTTAATTTAATATGTCCACAATAGTTTGCCCCAACAGCATATGAAAAATTCAAGACACATGATACGAAAAAGCAATCAAACCAGCATATATAATGCACCTGTGTTAGCAGCAAGATTATGCTGGCAGAGACATTCAAAATCATCACATATATCCTTGATGTCTTCTATGTATTCCTTGGCCTCATTGTAGTCCCTTAAAAGTAAATTCCACTGTTATAGCATGAAAAATCATGAGATAAACTTAGTTCAATTATATTTATTTTGAGCTTGACTCTCAAATATGTATTTCATTTAATTTCTCAATTTACCACCCAAGAAAGGTTATAGGCATTGAACCAATTGTGGTTTATAGATATTGTATCCTCCTGAAAGAGTAAGAGACACCATCAAATGATTAGATCATATCAAATAACATGGATAAAATCATCTGATGATAAAGCTGCTGTAGACAGAAATCTATTTGTTCTGGAAATAAATGTTTTCAAAAGCTACATCAGTTTCTATCCTAATTGTTTTATTGTCATGCTTATAGACTCTAGTGTGTGTAGTTCACCTTATTTTTGGAGAAATAATCACTTATTTTGTCAGTTTCCTAAAAACTTTTGTAGACAACTATTTCAAATGATTATTTCTGAACATGAAACTAATCCAATCAATCAACTAATCATGATTTCTATAGGCTCAATGGGAAGTTTTCACTACATGCCAATGATCTTAATAGAGAATTTGCGGAAACCACATCTTTTCGTCACTAGTTCCCATGGGTTTTCTAGCTTCCTTGAGAACATTAGATTTATCAGAGATGCAATAAATCAAACACAAGTTCCATTTGGAACACAGAAAAATATAAACAGCAAGGGAAGCTTCTTTTAGTCTGCACAATCTAAGAAGCTAATAGTGTCAATACAATTTTCTGGGGCCAAACCAAGTGGAAATGTAAGTATTACTCAGTCATTACTTATATGATATATCAAACTGTTCCTTGTTTGACAGACTTCCAAAATCAAGCAGAAATATAACAGCAATCCAGATAGTGAACCAGAACATACCAAATTATGAACCTGATGATACCATCCACTCGGAACAAATATAGTTTCACCCGCATCTTGTGTGCATTCTAACCAGATAGCCTGCATACACAAACAAACCCACTGAAGGCTGAAGCAGAAAAAAGTCTAATTGAAAACAATAAGATTGATGAGAAAATGGAAACTAGAAATTTACCTTGCTAAAACCAGGAAACTTTGAGTTTGATACTTCATCAAAGATATTATATACACAATTTTTCATATTCCTGAATCAAAGGTAAAAAGAACTTAGTTTTGACAATTAAGCAAAAAGACAACTCATCAAAGCACTCCAAGACCCACCTCCCAAGAAAAACTGACAAAAAATAAAGCCAGAATGATTCTTTTTATGCAGAGTGGACCCAAACAAAGAAAGAATGTGAGAGGAATGAGGGAATGTCATCTTCCAAGAATAAAAGTTTGGCGAAGATGGGGGTACATAGTAAATCATAGCTGATAGGTAATTTGGTAAAAGACCAAGTACTGATAGATTTAAATATATTTTTTTAATCACTGACCTAATTCTTATTTGAGAAAAAAATGCCATTAATTTCTATATGGCAATGCATTCATACCTGTCAAATACAAGATGACACTGGGAAGGATCTAGAAAAAGCCATCTCTTCTTTCCACAGACATTTGCTGACCAGCTATAGGACCTGAAAACATCAGCATGAAGAGGAGTCCAAGATCCTGCCAGAATAATTGAAAGAAAGAGGTTACTGGTGGGTTTTTCATTTCTGTAAAGGGAAGTACAGAATAATCTGATATGCATTGCTTTACTGGAAGAATTTATTACACCTATAGTCACACCTTTCACCCCCATGTAAACAAATCGATAATCAGAGCAACATATTTCCTCATCTGGTTGTTGTGTGTCAGAATCAATATGTATTCTGAAGTTGTCCAGATACAGATTGAGCCAGTCATCGCAAAAGAACATTGGAGTGACATACGCTACATATTCAGGATACTCCTGCCAGGTGAGAAGAGAAAATTACTAAGCAAAACATCATCCGTACTAACAAGTGTATAAAACATGACAGCTCTTGCACAATGAGGATTCTCAACGCAAAAGGACCAAACATCCTAATCCTACGTTAAATTCTATTTATTCTTCTTTATGGTACGTGTGAGCTACATGCTCACAAATTGATTACACAGGGAGCTTGCACTAGCAACAAATAGCAAATGAACACCCTAAATTCAATTTACAATTAGATTTCAGGTAAAGCAACAATACCAATAGAAAATCACTTGCACAAAAAACATTGATGAAGAAACAAAAATTAATGGGGATTTTAATTGGTCAACTTTGTTATCCACAATTCCCAAACACCCCTGCTTCCCAAGTTCATGCATCATTTGGATTGATGATAAGAATTATGGCATTTTGGGAAAAGAGACAACGTGAAAGTTAAAATTTTGCAGTAAGTTTGGTACCTCCTTAAGAAAGGAAACGGATTCCAGCATTCACACATTCACGAATAAAAACCATTGGATGAAAATCAGACAGTTCAAATCTCAGATACATGTTTTAAATTAGATTTGCTGAGATAAGATGTGAGCCTTTCATCCAACATTTCGATTGGCTAGATGCATGAACATGGTAAAAATCAGTTGAAAAAAAAGGATGGGTGGTTTTCCATCTCTAAATTTTTCCGGGAACACCAAATTGACCCTTCAAAGATTACTTAAACTCAGGAAAGATAGGATAGTTAGGAGGTACATTAATCAATTGAGAAGTGACAAAAAGCTAAAATACATACCTTTACAAAATGCCAATCCTTCAAATACGGTACAGATATAGAGGGACCATTACTTGCACTATTTTCATTATAACACTGAACAGCAGAAGCCTCCTCAAGTTGAAGGCACCGTGCTATAAAATCTGATACCATCATCTCCTCTCTTTTCTGATCAGTGAATTCTCTGGTGTCACAATCAGCAACCTTCCTTTGACAAAAAATTTAATCAGCTTGAAATCATTTTCCTTTATAATCAAATTAAACTTTGAGTACAAAAAATCACTATCCAATAATAGAAATTAGACTTTCCAGAATGAAGAGTAGTATTCAAATTCAAAATCAAAACATAACTAATAAATGTCATCAAATTAAACATTGATGGGGTGTATTGTATGGATGGATATATATACCTGCACTTTAGAAGCACCAAAGTGAGTGGAGAAAAATTGAAAGTTGGGTTGGCCCTGAAGGGTGACCCAATCAGTGGAAGCCCTCCAATGATGAGGGTCCATTAGGCCAGTGAGCACCACTGGCTGGTTCTTCTCCATATATGTCTTCACAAATTCATTGTAACTCAGTCCCTTCCCATTCACTCTCTCTATTTCACCCTTTATGTTGATAGGACCCATACTCATCCCTCTCTCACACTTCACAACCTGCTTCTGCTTCGGCCCCAAGAGAACCACGAAGAATGAAGAAGAAGAAGAAGAAGAAGAAGAGAACTTCGGGATCTTGCATAAACTGGGCCTCGTTTCTGTCACGGGGCGTATACCAGAACTAGGCCTGGGTTTTGTAATTCCCACATTACTTTTTCATTAAGTTCACACCCTTAATTTTATTGACAAGAATATTTGACACAAACAAATTTTCATTGTCTTGTAAACAAAAATAAAGATCTAACAAAAAAACAAAAAAAAAAATTGAGAATTCATCATACACAATGAAAATATGCTTTGGTTGTATGTGTTGACAAAAAATTATGGAGATCCACAATGAAAATGTATTTCTATTGTGCATCTTAAAAAAAAAGTTAGATATACAATTGAAAAGTGTATCTTGAAGAAATTTTGTCAAGATGAATCTGAGGTTGAAGTTATCATCACCGAATGTAAATAGATTTTAGCAAACAATAAAACCTTTCAATTAGGGTTTATGAGGAGACAAGGCAATGGTGCAGCTCATGCTTTAGTTAGGAAAATCCCATTTTTCACGTCAGTTCTTAATTCAAGTTCCTCCTTGTATTGGTAAATTGATTATCAATGAAATGAAATAATCTTATATCTGTAAGAGAGAGAGAGAGAGAGAGAGAGAGAGAGAGAGAGATTTTGTCAAGATACATAATGGAACGTTTTCGTTATATATCTCAATAATACGTGTATCTCGATTAAAAAAAAAAACAAAGATACACAAATAATACATTTCATCAAGGCGATTTTGTAAAAAAAAGTTGAGATATATGAGAATTGAGAAAAGGATTGTGAGAAGAACAACTACGAACCTTAATAAAATCCCAAATGGACTTGAGTAACTTTGATTCAGGCTGAAAGCATCTGGAGTGGTCTATGATATAAAAAATAAGTTAAAATATATATTTTGATCTTTTTTTTTTTTTTTAAATTTGAAGTGAAGAGAATTGCTAATTAAAGGCTAATGAAGAAAATTTTATGAAGGAGTATTGGCGGATCAATTTGGATCTGTTTTGATCAAATTTAGGATCCAACCCAATTAACTTTGATCGGTTCGGTTTGGTTTGATTTTCAGAAATTTTTATTTAAACCCAACTCAACCCATTCATGAACTGTTCGGTTCGGTTCAGGCCAACGGGTTACCCATTTAAATTTAATTTTTTTTCTTAGAACTACTATTTTATATCATGATTCATCCAAATATCCAATATAATTAACACTATAGGTAAATAGTCATTTTCGTCCTTGAATGTGTAATGACATGACAAATTAGTCCCTGAAAGATAAAAATTCAAATTTTAGTTCTCAAAAGTGAAACAAATCTATTAATCCGTTAACTTCCGTCCATTACTGTTAATGAAAGAGCCTACGTGGCACAAAGAAACAAAAAATGTTACAAAGTGATTGTCAACATGATTGCAGAATAGATTGATCAAAATATCAGTAAATTTTTATTTGACCAAAACATCAGTAAGTTTCCATTGGATAAATTTGTCAGATCCCAAATTTCGTTTCATTTAAGGGTAAAATGCAATTTAGGGTAAATAGTCATTTTCGTCCTTGAATGTGTAGAGCGTTGACAAATTCGTTCTGAGATATGGAAATTGAAATTTAAGTATATCCATTTATATGCATCATAAATTTGCTACAACTATTTGTTTGTCTTCTTAGGTCATTGACACATTGTTGGAACATAATAGTGTCATAGGATATTTTTGTCCAATGGAAACTTACTGACATTTTGGTCCAGTGGAAACTTACTAACATTTTGGTCCAATCTATTCAGCAACTATGTTAGTAATCATTTTTGTGATATTTTTGTCCCTTAGATGAATGAATTTGTCGCACTTTTTTCACTTTCGGAGACTAAAATTTGAATTTTCATCTTTCGATGATGAATTTGTCAGTGCTATACACATTCAAAGATAAAAATGACTATTTACACTAATACAATATTATCAAATGTCTGAAAATAGTATAACTGATTCATTTAATATCATTAACATACTATTCTAAAATAGACTAATACAAATTAAAACAAAAAATTCTTTAACAAGATTTACTATAATAGTCTAAATCACAACTACTTCCTACAAACTAATTTCTTGCAATAAACTTTGGTGCAACCAGATTTGTTGAAACAAATGAACCAAATATGATTGTTAATATTATAAACATTTGCAGTTCCAGCACTTGGAGTCCAATTATTACAATATTTAAAACCAAACAAAATAACTCTAAAATTTTTGATCGATTTTGATCGAATCTATAGATCTAAACCTGTGACTCAACCCGTACATGAACGATTTTGATCAGTTCTGTTTGGTTTTGATCCAAATACATAAATGACCCAATCCAAACTGTTCATATTATTTTGGATCAATTCGGATTCACGGGTGACCCATACTCGTGAACACCCCTAATTTTATGTAAATAAATTATAAAATTAAAATTTATATTATTCAAATCATGGAATGAGTTAAACTAGGTAGTTAAATATAATTTTACTTTCACAATAAATTATTTAAAAGATTATTTTACAATATAACATTCATATAAAACTTAAATTTATCTTTTAATAAATTTAGAGACTTAACTTTTTAGGTAAGGCAACATGTTTAATATTTTTGGTACAAAGGTTACAATAATTTAAAAAAAAAAATACTAGTAATATACTCTTATTAATAGAGTCTTTTTATACCGACTGAAATTTATTAAAAATTAATAATACTAATTTTTGAGATTGGAGTAGGTCTGAACAACTTTGGTGGGTTGAGAATATATATATATATATATATATATATATATATATATATATATATTTATATATATCCCTTAACTTCAATTCTCAAGTATTGTGAGTCCATTTTAGTGTACAGCATAATAACATTTTTTGTGAATCGTAATTGTTATTTAAAGTGTTATTTTTCTTCTAATTAATTTTGTAATTCTTAATAAAGTTTGACGAATAATATAATATAAAATATATTGCAGGGTGTGTTGGTATTTTATTTATTTTTTAATCTTAAATTTGATAAATTAATGCGTTGTTTTCTTGAGAAACAGTGAGTGAGTGAGTGACACTGCATGCGGTGCTGGAAATAGAAACTATACGAAAGAGTTACGCGAAAGCATAACATAGTGTAAGAGCAAGGTGATGCGTGGCTACTCCCAATAACCTTAATGGACACTCGGACGCACCTCATTGGAGTTACCAATTAACATCATGCATGTATCATGTCATGTCCCAAAACTCCAAACTTCTCTTGTTTTTCTCTTTTTCATTTTTTCCATTTATGTCCCATTCCCATACAGTTAGTAGTACAAGCTAAGAGCTTATAACAGCTCCGTTTAGATTACACAGTACCGTGAGTTTAGACTATACTAGAAGAGCATCATATACCCTTTTGCACACACACTTAAAGAAAAGAATAATCATCACCACCACTAAGTAAAAGCTTTCACTGAACTGAACCATGGCGGATCCAACCTCATCTAACCCTGACAAGGATCAATCCTCTACGGAACCGTGCGTTTCTCTCACTCTCTTACACTTATTATTGTTTATTTTGGTTTCCTTTATCTTTTTTTTGTGAAACATAACCTATGTCTTTTACTAAGAAGAATTGTAGTTGTGTATTCTTCACTATGTATGCCATCATAATTAGTGGTTTGAGTGATTCTCTAAGTGCGTTTTCTTTTTATTATATATAGCACGTCATTTGAAATCAATTAATTGAAGTATTTTTTCTCGTTGAGTCACACGTACGGCAAAGAAATAAGATTTTTCTTTGATCTTGCAGCATGAAGTTGCTGCAGTTAGTTGTAGCTGAGTGGTGTTAGTTGTGTCTCTCTAGTTTTTTGCTTCTTTTTTTTCTGTGTCAGTGTGTTTAATTACCCAGCTGATATGTTCCTTACAAACAATTAAATATTATGGTGGTGACTGAAGAATAGTTTGGAACAAGGATTGTATACAGTTTTAAACGAAGATTCGATTGTGAAAAGATATAAGAGAATTGCTATGGTATCTTATAAAGGGTTTTGGTGTGGCCAATGGTTGAATGAGTTTGATTCAATTCATTGGAAGCATATGTGATAGCTGAATTGTTTTATATTTAAGATGTATATCGTTGATATTATTCTGCTGGTGAATGATTTAGCAGTGCAGAAGCACTTTTCCATGTCATTATAGTTTATAATCATGCTAGCTATACACATCAATATAGTAAGTGTAATATATAGCTGTCAAAGTAGTGTTGATTTGGTTTAAAATTACATGTGCAAATTTTAAGTGATAACCAACATGGTCTCTGATTATGCTGTTGAAACTGTATGCTTGGGGCAGGAAAAGTGAAAAGAAGGATTATTCCACAGCAATATTAGAACGCAAGAAGTCTCCTAACCGACTTGTTGTTGATGAAGCAATTAATGATGATAATTCTGTTGTTACTTTGCACCCTGAAACAATGGAGAAGCTTCAGTTTTTCCGGGGTGACACTGTTCTGATAAAGGTACCAAGAATCTTCAATTTTTATGCTAATGCAAATAGAATGTGATTCTAAGAATATCTTTTATTGCAGGGAAAGAAGCGAAGGGACACAATTTGTGTTGTTCTTGCCGATGAACAATGTGATGAACCAAAAATAAGGATGAATAAGGTTGTTCGGGCTAATCTTAGAGTGAGACTTGGAGATGTTGTCTCTGTCCATCAATGTCCTGATGTAAAGTACGGGAAACGAGTTCACATCCTTCCAATTGATGACACCATTGAGGGTGTAACTGGCAACTTGTTTGATGCATATCTGAAGCGTAAGTAAATTTATTGTTGAATTGCATCACTTTCCTTTCTGCCTTTCTAATGAATGTGACTTGTGTTTTGGTTTCATAGCATACTTTATGGAGTCATACCGGCCAGTGAGGAAAGGGGACTTGTTCCTTGTTCGGGGTGGGATGCGCAGCGTTGAATTTAAGGTAATAGAGACTGATCCTGGTGAATACTGTGTTGTGGCACCTGATACTGAAATCTTCTGCGAGGGAGAGCCAATCAAACGGGAAGATGAAGAAAGACTAAATGAAGTTGGCTATGATGATGTTGGTGGTGTCAGAAAACAAATGGCTCAAATTCGTGAGCTGGTAGAACTTCCACTTAGACATCCTCAGCTCTTCAAATCAATTGGAGTTAAGCCGCCAAAAGGAATCTTGCTTTATGGACCACCTGGTTCAGGAAAGACTGATTGCAAGAGCAGTTGCTAATGAGACTGGTGCATTCTTCTTTTTGATTAATGGACCAGAAATCATGTCAAAGCTAGCTGGTGAGAGTGAAAGCAATCTGAGGAAGGCATTTGAAGAAGCTGAAAAGAATTCCCCTTCTATCATTTTTATTGATGAATTAGACTCAATTGCTCCAAAGAGAGAAAAGACACATGGTGAAGTGGAGAGGCGTATCGTTTCACAACTTTTGACTCTTATGGATGGCCTCAAGACCCGATCACATGTTATTGTTATTGGAGCTACAAATAGGCCTAATAGTATTGATCCCGCTTTGAGAAGGTTTGGAAGGTTTGATCGTGAGATTGACATTGGTGTACCGGATGAAGTTGGAAGGTTGGAGGTTCTTAGAATTCATACAAAGAACATGAAACTTTCAGACAATGTAAGATTTCTATTCATTATCTAGCCATAAAACTATTGTGCTATGAAGGCAATATATCTTGCACTTCCCGATTACAATTTTATGGTATATTTCAGGTTGATCTTGAAAAAGTTGCCAGAGACACCCATGGTTATGTTGGAGCAGATCTTGCTGCTCTTTGCACAGAGGCTGCACTACAGTGTATCCGGGAGAAAATGGATGTGATTGACTTAGAGGATGAAACAATCGATGCTGAGGTGTTGAATTCCATGGCTGTGACTAATGAACACTTTCAAACTGCTTTAAGTTCTTCAAACCCATCTGCTCTGCGTGAAACAGTGAGTTTGGTCTCTTTACTCTTAACCAAAAAGATTCTGAGCTTGATTTATCTTATTGGGTTGCAGAAGCTTCAAGACAAAAAAGAGTATAGTTATATAAATGAACACCTTTTCTCATTTATCGTATCCCATGTGATCAGAAAACTCATGCAATCATTTCAATGACAAATCTTAACCTTTCTGAAGCATTTGTTTACAAGAACCATAACATGAGTTATTGCTGTTGGCAGGTTGTGGAAGTTCCAAATGTTTCCTGGGATGATATTGGAGGCTTAGAGAATGTCAAGAGGGAGCTTCAGGAGGTTCAAACTTGCTTTTGATATTCCATACCTTAAATATGTTGTACATGTACATTTTAATTTAGTAAGTTTTCATATTTGCAAACTAATGTTAGAAGTCTTTTGCTGCTTGTAGACTGTTCAATACCCAGTGGAACATCCTGAGAAGTTTGAGAAATTTGGCATGTCTCCTTCCAAAGGTGTTCTCTTTTATGGACCTCCTGGCTGTGGTAAAACCCTGCTTGCAAAAGCAATTGCTAATGAGTGCCAGGCCAACTTTATAAGTGTTAAGGGACCTGAGTTGCTGACAATGTGGTTTGGTGAAAGTGAGGCAAATGTTCGCGAGATATTTGACAAGGCTAGGCAGTCAGCTCCATGTGTGCTTTTCTTCGATGAACTTGACTCTATTGCAACTCAAGTATGAAACTCCATTTGGATATTCATGGCTAAAGTAATTTGTTCATAACTTGTTTCTCATTGTTAATTTTCTAAGAGAAATGCTAGAAGCACATTCTTTATTATTGGTTCCTTCTTTATAACGTTGATACTTGCTTTAAAAGGTGGTATATGTACTAGATAACTAAATTGACTTTTTAGAAAATGTGTGAAAGAGTGTGTTGCTAACATTGATTATTTTCTAATTCTTTGAACATTCCAATCTTTAGCGAGGCAGTTCTGTAGGGGATGCTGGTGGTGCTGCCGATAGGGTGTTGAACCAACTCTTAACAGAAATGGATGGTATGACAGCTAAGAAAACAGTTTTCATCATTGGGGCAACAAACAGACCAGACATTATAGACCCTGCATTGCTCAGGCCCGGACGTCTGGATCAATTGATTTACATCCCTTTACCGGACGAAAGTTCACGTCTTCAAATCTTCAAGGCATGCTTGAGGAAGTCACCAATCTCAAAGGATGTTGACCTATCAGCTCTTGCCCGTTTTACTCATGGATTCAGTGGCGCAGACATTACAGAAATTTGTCAGCGAGCGTGCAAATATGCCATTAGGGAAGATATTGAAAAGGTATGACAGGAATGCATGTGTTCAAATACTATGTTGTAACTAGTAAGGGCATTGCATTGTGTTTGTCATGGATCACAAATTCTTAGTTATTCTCCGAAAGTTTATGATATGTCTGCTTAAGTTTTTGGAAGTCCAAGTCATAGAATTTCTTGTTGGATATGGCTCATCTTTCGCAGTCAGATGACAATCCCTCTTGTTGGCGGGGTCAGCAGAAAGCCAACTGGGGTCCATGAATAACTACTGTTAGGGTTTCTTTTAATCCTATTTATAATTCCCTTGTAAACTGAGTGACTTGTAACGAGTGTCGGTGAGGTGATTATAGTACAGACAAGTTGGACGTAACCTACATTGGGTGAACCAGGGTAAAACACTGTGTCATATCTTTCTTCCCTATTCTCTTTTCTGCTTTTAGATTTGTGTGTGATTGTCGATTTACAACAATTGGTATCAAGAGCCTTGGTTCTGCGACCAGGGTGCCTGTGACAGATTAGGGTTTCGCGATTTAGGGTTTTTTCTTGGGATAGAGAAAACTGCGAAATTGATCTGGAAAGGATGTCGACTGGCCAATCACGGATCGAGGTTGAAAAGTTTGATGGAAAGGGGTTCGAGTTATGGAAATTGAAGATGGAGGCGTTGCTCGTTGACAGGGAGGTGTGGTACGTGATAGAAGATGACAAGCCATCGGTACCAACAAAACCTGATGGAAAATCAGAGGCAGGCGAGTCGAAGGAGTTGAAGGCATGGATCCGAGATGATCGAAAAGCACAAAGCTTGATCTGGTTGTGCCTAGCAGATAACGTTCTCGTGAACGTAACTTCTGAGAAGACCACAAAGGATCTCTGGACAAAGCTGGGAAGCCTCTATCAGAGCAAGTCACTCGTCAACAAATTATTCCTGCGAAGGAAGCTGTATAATTTGCGAATGAGCGAAGGTGATTCTTTCTCTGCTCATTTAAATTCTTTTAACACTGTTTGTGCGCAACTTTCATCTATAGATATAAATCTGGATGAGGAAGACAAAGCTTGCACCTTGCTGTGTTCACTGCCAAACTCTTGGGAGCACATCATTATTTCAATTGGAACTGGCGTCAATAAACTGGCATTTGAGACGGTAGTGGCTACTTTATTGTCGGAGGACATGAGAAGGGCAGGTTCTGAAGGTACCAGTAATGAGGCTCTGCTCGTTAGGGGGAGGAGTGGTGACAGACCAAAGTCTGGTCAAAGAGGAAGATCGAGAGGACGGTCAAAGTCTCGTGATAAATCTGAAGTAAGGTGCTGGAGGTGCAAACAGGTTGGACATCTGAAAAGGCATTGCAGAAACAAAAGCGTAGGCCCTCCTGAGAAGCGAGATGATCCATCATCTTCTGGTACAAAGAAGGATGATGGAGATAACGTAGGGGATCTGTACATGGCGTTTGACAGTTCTAGCGATTGCAAAGACTGGATTATTGACACTGGAGCATCGTTCCATATGACACCTCATAGGGAGTGGTTCTGCACCTATGAATCATATACTGGCGGTACAGTCAGAATGGGAGATGATACGACTCATGCA
>PYAF01005573.1:559751-588313 GCA_007407185.1 Glycine tomentella
CAACACTGCTTGAATGTCCAAAACACCCTCTTAAATACCCTTACACTGTTATCCAATTTTCCATCAACAAAGTGTTCCGTTGTTTCCAACTTATATGCAGACCCATGAGCAAAGTTAACCATGTAACCCAACCACCTTGGCAGAAAAGCGTACGAGTCATCCCAATCCCCGAATACCTTGACAACAACCTTTTGCTTTGCTTTCCAAGCCTTTCTATATGAAATGTGAAATCCGAGCATTGACGAGATCCTTTCTTGGATTAACCCTATTTTAACACTAGGGTCCTGACGAATCATTTCTGCAATCCATTACGAAATAACACGTTACTTACTTTTTGCCATAAAACAAATAAAAATAATGAATTAAAACAATTTTCAATTACCTAGAATCACCGAACATATGAAATTAGAGTCAAGCTGCTTATGATCTTGAGACAGATTACGACTAACACAGGTGTGTTCGTTGTTCCATATGCCAACCATCCAATCCGTGCCACCCTTTTGTTGGTATGCCCTCATCCTCCACGCACAACCCTCATGATGGTTCTCACAAACCATTATAAGCCTTTTCGTATCATTTTTTGCAACTACAGTTGTACGATGCTCACCCATACAATATTGCTTTATTGCCATTTGAACATCGAACTTGCTTGGAAACAGCTGACCCCTATATAACTCTTGACCGATCTCCCAATTAGGAATTTGCGCTCCTTCCATGTCATCTAACTCCTCATCTAGGTGACCCCAATTAACATTGGTGTAATGACTTGTGTTCGACCAATATGGTACATTGGCCTTGCTGTATAATGATATATTAAACACATTGTTGTGTTAAACTTCCAAACATTTCAACAGTACTAAATAGCACAGAGTTTTGCATTCATACCTGGAACCGGAAGCGGACCTTGCATTCCGACAATGCCCGGAGAAGGCATAACAAAAGCACGATCAAAATCTCCGTCTACATCCGTATCTGATGAATCAGTATCTGGAACAACACCTTCATCAACCTCTTCCTCAGAACTATCCACCATAAAATCTGCCTGCTCACCATCCACAGTTTTTGTATCTTCTGCCACAAATTCTTGTGTTGGTTGCGTTGCTGGAGGTGGTGACAATGATGCTTGGGTATCTTCGAAATCGACCATCGCCTCTACATTAAGGTCAATCGAACCAATGTTTGGTGCAAAATTTCGACTGCTTGACTGTCCACCGCAATTCACTTCAGCATACAATTCAATAAATCTCGGATCTCCTCCGTCAGATATGCATGCGTCTGTAACTAACGATAGATCGTCATCATCTACAACATCCACACCAACCCATTGCACCGGATTTCCGGATGCACATCGAGCACTCAATCGCGTTACAGACTGACCCCGTTGCAATCTCAACTTCTTATATATCATTTTCATCAAATCGTCAAAGCTGCATTGCGGGGGTATACGAAACATTTTGCTCTCTCCTTCAAATATTTGACCATGAGGTCCAATATATTTTCTCCCATTGTAGTAAACAATGGTGATCAGACCACTTCTACTACTACTCATCTTCAAATAACTATAAAAATATATAGGCTCTCACTTAAAACAAAATATCGGACAGCTTACAAAAGGCTGGGGGTATGGGTTTAAATAGGGAGGGGTGTTGCAGTAATTCGCTGGGTGGGCTAGCAAATTAGAACACCTAATTTGCTAGCACTGACAGCGAATTAGGTAAAGCTGCCATCTGGACCTATTTCGCTGTCCTAGTCAGCTAATTAGGGTACCTATTTCGCTACACTAGGTAGCGAATTACGCCAGAGAGTGCCACGTGTCATCTCTGCTCTGCCATCGCCACTGACGCTTTGACCACATAATTCGCTGCATAGACTAGCGAATTACGTGTCCATTTAGGTTGCGCCACATCAGCTATGTATTTCGCTGGCCTTCATAGCGAAATATGACACGTGGCATATTGATAAAAATTACTGTTCGCGTGGCAGTTGGGTAAATTTTTTTAAAATTTGTGGCACAAATGTCAATGTCTCAAAAGAAGTCAATTTAACCAATTCAATAAAATTAATTTAATTCAAAATTAATTTTACCACTGCCGTAAAAACGGGTTGCACTTGAAAAATCAATTTTCTCCCGCTCCAGCAAAATCAAATTAGTAAAGCGATTGCGACATAAATATATAATAACAAAAAACAATCATCAATGCCTCAAAGCAAAACCCCAAATCATCAATGCCTTTTGTCTCTGCACTCTCTGCAGTGTCGAAGGCAAAGCGAAACAGAGTGTGAACGAATATGGCGTCAATTTGCGACACCGATATCCCTCTTCGACTACACAACATCGACGCTTTCATCGCTTCTACCAGAAACTCCCTCCAATCGATCAGAGCCACCGCACTCGAAGCCGCCCGATCTCAATGTCACGCTTTCCCCTTCGCACTTTCCAATCAGTAACTTAGGGTTTACAATCTCCGACGCTCTTCTTAATCTTTCTCTTTCTCTTTTTCGTTCTTTTGCAGCCGAACTAGCAGAGGTTAAAGCTAAACTGCGAGAAGCTGAGGATGAATTGGTAAAGGCACTTGCAGGTACTCACACTTATATCTCTGTTTTTTTTTTTTTTTTTAATTTTAATTTTTACAGTGTTTTGGTTTGCTGTTGTGTTCTACTTTCGTGCAGTTAAGACTCGGAGAGAGGCGAAGCGAATGGCCTTGAAAGAGGCGATTGCTTCTGTGAAGGGAAGAATTGAGGATCTGAAGACGAGTATTCTGAAGCAGAGAACCAAAAACGAGGAATGTGCCACGGTTGTGTCGCAGCACCGTCTTGGTAACCACGTGTTTCTCTGGAATTGCAATTTTTTGTAGCTATATACGGTTACTATTGTTCAATATCAGTTTCTGCAATGTTTGTTTATTTATTCATTAACCTTTTAATTGACATTGCAAAACTAGTCTAATTAGTCTCTAACTGAACTAGCCAAACGCTAACGACACTTGAACTATGGTAATAGTATCATTAACTCTCATACTTCATATGGACTCGGGTTTGATTCCCTTGATGGCACTAAAATCCCACTTAGTGGCAGTCGTCTCACTCTTCAGGGAGCTCCCCTAGCACCGAGAGGCTAGTTGAGTAGCTACAAGTAGGTAAAACTACTTGCTGTTTAGGCCTGTCAGTAATCTTTTGGATCTCTGCAGGACACCTCAGCATGCCATTGGTGCTCTGCCCAATAGTCTTGGGTGTCCTCCTGTTCTACCACTTTTATTCAGCCCAGAAAAAGTGTGAGTCGTATTTTAATATATGTGCATTCATATTTATTTAGATACTTTGATATGCACATGGTATATAGGGTACTGTTGTTCATAATCATGTTTTTATGAAGATTGAAATAGAACTTATTCCGGATAACTATAATCTGATGAAGATTACACTACTCAATGCTAAAATTGGTCCAGTTTCAGCATTGAAATGATATTTTAAATCATAATTCATGTTGAGTTTCCTTTATCGTGGATTAAAGAACAAACTTCTTCCAGGAGAGGGATTAACGTGGCCTGAACATTTAATCTGTATATCTACTTCTGCACTTGTTTTATGAGACCATATTTTGGAAATCTTTTTTTGTCTCTTTTTCTCTTTCCTCTATTTGCATTTCTGGGCTTACTAAATTTGAAATTATGTGTTATGAGAAATATTGTGAACTATTCTAAGCACCTCTACTTTTCCCCTCTTCTTTTTTATTCCATAAAAAAGTTTTGGAAGTGTCTGAACAGAAATCAAATGAAAGCAGTGAACATAGAGATGAAGTCCAGGAGGCCATATCTTGGTACAATAGGATCCTTGGTTTTCACGTTGAAGGTGGACATGGTAATTGAAGTTAATTGTTTTTTGTCCTTGTATTGCTCTTTCCAAATTTGATATCCTTACAAGAACTTCTTGTTAGGGGTAAAATTCACCTTCAAGAATATTAATGTGGACAACCCAAATGAGGAGTTCTTTTTTACCATCCGCCATGAAGATGACGTGTATACATGTGAGCATCATATATGATTTGGTCTATAATCTTAAAAGTAGACTATTTTGCATCATGAAATCTGAAATTAGTCGTTTATATTTCAGTGCTAAATTGTAAACCATCTGTCAAAGATATTGACAAGTTGATCCATGAATTAAACAAGACAAATGGGCTATTTAAATTTGTCAGAACAATGAGGAAAACGTTTCAAGAAGAAGTGGCACAAGGTACAATTTTAGCTCTTTAGAATGATTCCATTCATGATTGGGAATTGGGGAGAGGGGGGGGGGGGGGAACTGGCCATTTGTCCGGTCCGATCATTATTTGAAGCAGTGACTGCTGGAAACCAGGGCTGAATCAGCTGGTTTTTGTCAAACTGGTAAACTATTTCCAATTCAACAGGTTCATCCAGGTTGAAGTTAGTGGTGTTGCAGAGTAGCAGGCTATGTCAGGGGAAAGGATCCAACCTGGCTGTTATTCATGGCTATAAGTTGTTGTGGCTACCATTAAGTGTAATGGCACCTATGGTAGTGCCACAATGTGATAATTGAAAGAAAAAAAATTTATCATTCATTAGCTTTCTAGATTGCAAAATACCTTATTTTTTTTCTTTCAAAAAGCTTACTAGAAAAGAACTAAGTTATTATCATGACCACAATTCTAGAATTTATATCCAATCAATTTAACATATTATTTTTCTTACAAAAAACATTAATTAAAAAAATTCTATTTATATAATTTAACATAAATAATTCCAAATAAAATGTTATAATGAGTTTTGTTTTTATTTTAATTAATTGGGGAAAATTAATGTATTGATTGCTTAATTTATGTATCATGAAATTATTTGAGCATATTTTTAATAATTTTTTGATAACTTCCATATTTCTTCATCATTGGTTATTTCTTTTATGTATTTTGTTTATGATAAAAATATATTCAAATCTGGACCTCAACTGAGCTTGTATCCCTTCTCTGATTTGATGATCCTCTAGTTTTGAAACTTTTAAGAAAGTGGGGCCTATAACTAATGTCAGTTTCTAAATTGCAACTAATCAGGCCGTTTATCTATGACAACAAATGAGCATCAAGAATCTGCCTTTATCTCTGCATCTGGTCCAGTTTTATCAATATCAACCATTACTGAAGGTAATGATCATAAAGATGAACCCACCAAAGGTAATGCACATCTCCAGAAACAAGTTAACCGAAGAAGGGTAAAATCAGCAATTCTATCTCCTGGATCTGCATCATCTGTTCGTCAATCTCCTCGTTTGAAGGTAAGAATCAAATTGGTCTTGTATTTATTGAGTTTAATTTTATGTTTCTGCACAAGGTGTTATCACAATAGCAGGATTCTCCTTATGAGAATATATTTTTCAGTTGCTGTGTTGTCTATTATTCTTTCAACATGAATGTATGATTGTGAAGTTCCTTCATCAGTTCATAGCATTTTTTCTAATCTTCTCTTGGTATGACTTAACAATGTAAGCTGAGAGAAAGATGGTTTTGGCTAGGCTTATTGTTTGACTTGGGCTTCTGCTTCCATTTAAGTGAGCCTGAATTGGGATTAAAGGAGTGACAAACAATAGAGACCCATAACAGCTAACTTTGTCATCTTCTTAGCAAGTTCTTTTATGTTTGAAGTCTTGAATGTTAATTATATCATTAATAGAAACATACTACAGTTTTAGTTAGGTGCTTGGATCTCTTGAACTTATGCTAAGAATGGATTTTTCCTATAACTTATAACATTGTGTAAAGAGGGCATTCTGATGAACTTGACTGCCTCTTGTTTTCATGTTCTGGTTTGTCAAGATATATGAAAAAAAACAGAGGGTATTTGCCAACCTTAAGAAACTGGATAACTTGGTACAACATGATTGGTATTAAAATCTTATTTGTTTGGTAATCACTGAAAGATTGAAATACTAGTTTTTATGTATTTGTTTAACTTAAACAAGTTTGGAAGAAATCCAATAGAATGTTGGTTTTAAATTAAACAGTTGATATTTGAATTAAAACTTTCCTTGTTTCTCTCCCTCTTTTCATTTTGTCTGAAATTTGAAAAAAGACAGACCAAAATTTAAAATAATGCTTAATGTTAAACGATATCTTTTAGACATCGGCCAAGTTGTGTCTGTATATATATATAAAAACAAAAGCGTTGCCCCACAGGGAGATTGGCTATATAGATCCTACAACGCTATTCAGTTTGGTTAAAGGCTAAATCTTTAAAGATTTTATTTACTATGAGATCCCTCTCAATAACTTCCTCAAATATTATTCTTGATCTCCCTCTCCCCCGTTTAATAAGATTAAAAATTATATTATCTACTTCACTGGTTCTTCTAGGGGCATTCTTTGTATGTGTCCAAACTACCATAACCAATTTTCTATTGTCTTTTCCTCACCAATATCTCCTCGTATACAATCATTTCATATGCTGTTATTTCTGGTGTGGCTACACATTCATCTTAATATTCTTATTCTACTACTCCCGTCCCAACTTTTTTCCCTTGCCCCTTTGAAGCCCAACTCACAAATCTCTACCATTGAGTATAGTCATATGTATAGCAGTATGATAAAACTTGTCTTTGAGCTTAGTAGGTACTTTTAGACAATGTTGTTAAATGGTGGCGCCATGGTGGAATAGTGTGCTAGATTTTTGCCAACTGCCATAGCCAATTTGTGAGGGGAGGCCTGCTATAGTGGTGCCATAGACTGCAATGGCGTGTTTATATGGCAGAATTTTGGCCTTCCACCATTGATAACACTGCTTTTTTATCACAAATAACTCCCAATGTCTTTCTCCACTTTAGCCATCCTACTTGTATCATGTATGACATTTTGATAAGAACCTTGAGAGAATCACACCACAAAAGCTAGATATTGTAGTTGGAGAGCCCAAGACCTTATAAATCCCACACTAGAATCCCATACTTCCAATGTGGGACTCCAAGTCCCATACCTTGCAATTGAATCCTAACATCCCACCACGTTCCGCAGCTTCGGCGCCCACGCAGGCTGGTTGTGCACTAGTCCTTTGACTAGTTCTGGGAAAATACTGCAATGCCGGCGTCACCACCCGTGCCGCTCGTTTGTAGCTGGGAGTCATGGTGGAAGGCTCTGATACCAGTTGATAAAACTGGACCAGAAAACAAGGGAAAAGTTTGTGTGTATTATTATTATGGTGCTTCTAACACCCAAGACAGAATACAGATGAGTTTCGAGGTCTTACCACCCTCCCACTTCTCATCAAAATTTCCCCCTCTAATATCCCTCAATAGACTATTTATAGTTTCTTCACTAACTAACAACTACTAACTAACAGTTAGTTATCCTAGCTGTCCTAACTAACTGACAGCTACTAAGGCTCTTAGCCCTTCCAAAGATATCTCCTAACATACACTTTTCCCCATCTGTTATCACATTCTCATTAATTTTTCCATCATTTTGTAGTATTTGTGTCAGATATTCAAATTTAGAAATCTGTAGTATGACATCTTTTTTTTACTTCCAAGTCACATTCTTCTTGTCTCTTGTTAAAGTTTCAATGCATATATTCTGTCTTACTCATACTTGAATGAAATACATAGACTCAAATGGAATGGAATGAAATATGACCAGTATATGAAAAATTTAAATTGATAATCAATGTTTATATATTTTTGTATATTTGCCTTTCTCTTGTGATAACAATTCTCACAGACAGAGGCATTATTTTTAAATATTTTATATTATATTTTAGGTGAACTTTTTGAATGTTAAAAAAATTAAATAATATTAGTGCGCATCTATCCATATGTAGGTGTCGACTCAAATACCCAAGCTGTATGGAGGTGTTGGCTCAACTGTTTAAGTTGACACCTAATGTCTGATACACGCATGTCGACTAGGTTTTGAGGAGGTATCAATGTTGGCAATATGTTTGATGTCGTGACACTTTAAACAAGAGAAGTGTTTGTGCTTTATATGTTTTAGCCAGTTTTGTGTTGCCAAAGTACTCACGTGATGCTAATGACCTGGTTTGTGCTGTAACAGTACTAGGCAAATTTTAACCCCTTTGTTATCTAGCTTAGCTTTCCTTCTTTTCGATCTACATTGGATTATCCATTACCTGATTTGGAGGCAGGATCACTTACAGGAGCAGTCTTGATAAACTTTATGTTAATTTTGTCCCTAATACTAATCATCCTTTTCAATTTTTCATCAGATGCATGGGGATCATCACCACTAATATTTTTCCTGGCAAAATTTAATCATAAAAAACTTGTGTTGGGGAATTTCTAGATGATGAAATCAAGAAAATTTTATGTGATTATTGCATATATATAGTATTTAATGTGTATGTAAGATCAATTATGCTGAGGTGTAATATATGGCAGGTCAGGAAATGAAGCGGTGTGGGGGATGCTCACCTGCTCGGTACCTCATTTTGATGAGACATGCTGGTTCATGTAGGGCGTTAATTGCTAACCAATTGACATGTAAATTAAGACATACCCAGGTTCTGGATGTCTGAACCTGTATATAATAGACGAGAAGATCCCTACATTTTTTGTGCATGGTCCATTTGATATTTGTGTGTATTTTAATTATTTTTCCATTGTTGAGATACTGATATTGTTCAATAAAACATCAGTCATTCTAGTGAGATATCTTGCTTTGGCATCGTAAACAAAGTATTATATTGGAATTTATCCTTTTATTTATTTTATCTTCCCTTGTGTTCTAAATCTGCATTTTGACCATGTGGATGAAGTCTGAAGTGCAGGACACACACATCCTATTTAGTTGGTGGATGTTTTTTTATTTTTTCCTTGTGTCATGTGGGTTTGGATACTAGCTTGTTAATATCTATAATCCTGATCACTGGGAAGCACCTTACCCAACTTCAAAAAATTTGAGTTGCTGGAAGGAGGGTCACCTATACGCTGCAGTCTTGATGAGTCATATAGATGCTTTTACCAATAATAAATATAACAGTTTTGCTTTGAGTTTGAGACTTGGATAGTAATTGATTACTGTGAAAGTGGCCTTCTTGGCTCTCATTTGCTTTATAGAGCAGATCAACTATCGCTGTTATTGCAGAGAGATTTTGTTTCATTGCTTTCTTATTTGTACAATTAATCAACATGGAGCTACACAGGAAATGGGATCACTAACAAGAAACCCCCATGATTATGATGTTTTAAGTTGCCTTTTAAGACTCAAATCTTGCATTGAGCCTGCAGGTTAACGTAAATGAATAACCTAATATACATGGTGTCTTGAAAAGGAGACACGCTTCAAATCTTTGCTTGACGCAGTCGTTTGTGAAGCAAGGCATGTGTGTTGTTCCATAGCTTTTGAGCTTCCGATTCGTCATTTGCTAGGCTCGAGCATTTACACTCATTGCAATCTGCAAAGTATTTTCCACTTATCCCTTCTGTTTTGGGGCTCAGTGCTACATAACACGTAGTTGATGCACCCTGCGCACACGCATTGACATTATTACTTCCACCATAATGCGAAATATTGCATTACTACAATTTTACACAGCACGTTCTTTGATGTCTAACTTTGCCTAATTGTTGTGATCGTTCACCGTTGATTTCTACATCGATAATTCTACACCAATGCAGTATTTAAGATAACTGCAAGTGTATTGAACCGAATGTGTTTGTTTACACACCTGTGATGTCGTTTTGAGTAACTTTGACGCAATAAAAAATAGGGAGTCTGCATGGAAATTTTACCCATTCTTAGTAATGTTGATCAAATGAAATTGGGACACGAATTATGAAACTATTGAAACTTTTTACCCACCCGTTATTAAGCCCTTATGAGCTCTAATAATTCCTGTCTTCACAATGCCTGGATGCACTGCATTGATAGTTACTCTTGCATTCCTTGCCTGTAATTAATTATATTCCAATTTTCATGAATATTTTACTGGGTTATAGAAAAGCACGATAATCACCATTTCTAAGAAGAAGACAAATGCTAACAAGTGTCTTTAAAGTATTGATTAAGAAATAAAAAAATTAATTGAGATGCACAAAATTGCATTGCTTGTGACTTTTTTTGTATTTTTCTATGATTCGTACAATAAATATTTTCTTCTAATTTTTAAACCAATATCCTTAAAACACTGATTAGTAATACCCCTAACAAGAGATGAGAAGTACTATAAAGTTTAGAGTTATTTTATTTCTCATTCCAACCTTGAGTTGCTTGGCTATTTCCTTTGCATGCAAAATATTTGCCAATTTTGACTGAGCATAAGCGCGTGTGCCATTATATCTGCGATAGTTATCAGATAGAAATACCATAAGTATCCAAAACGTAAGGCAATCAGAATTGTTCTAAATTTGCAGAGAACAAAGTAGCTGTACTTTTTTCCACTGAGTATGTCGTTGAAACGAAAACCATCTTTTTTCTCCCAGCTATGTATGACAGAAGAAACGTTTATTATTCTTCCTTGAATACCTGTCTTCTCTGCCGTCTCTATCATTTTGTCTAATAATATTTCTGTTAACAAGAAATGACCTGCAATTGAGGGGAAAAAAATGAAAGTTCAATAAACTTCTATTTAATTTTTAAATGTCTTCATTCTTCCATTCTATTCTGCTAATCAGCCCGGATTACAATAACGACAATAAAAAAATCAAGGTAAAAAAAAGATTCAATGACAAATTGTGCCCATTAGCATTAAAAAAATGAATAATTTTTTCCACTGATAAATTCCTAAATGCTTTTTAAAATTCTCGTTTGTGTATCTTCTCAATCATAGTATTTTTTTTCAGTTTTTAACAATAAATTAAATAATTTCGTTTGATTTTGTATAGTAATTTTTCTCATAAAAGTTATCAATATAGTATAATGGAAGGACAAAATGGAAACAGTAAATTTGATTCCAAAACAAAAAGCATTGCACTTTAGAAATGGGCCACTAAGGGCTTTAGACTTTGAGCCCATAAAGAATAACGCATGCCTAGTGCTCAGTGTTTGTGGACCAAAATGAAGCCTCAAAGTGGTGTATAAGCTTTCTCCATGTTGTGGTCGTGGACCCTAAAATATGAACGATTGTGTATTTTATGTTTTTGGTGGGGGACCTTAACGAACCAAGTTACTTCTTTTATATATGTGATGATGTAAACTTTTTATCAGCAAATAAAATAATATTAAAGTGAAGAAAAAAAATGAAAAGAATCTGTCACTAGTGTAGATAACAGTGACAAGCACTTCGTTCAATATTTTAACCAAGTTTTGGTTATCTCACTTAAACATTTTTATGTTAAATAAAATTAATAATAAATAAAACCAATCTATACAATTCTTAGGATTGAATAGAAAAATTGAGTAACTTGCTACCTTAAAAGGGAAATATAAGGTTTGTCTATTTAATGGTGAATGAAAAAGAAAAGGAGAAAAAGTTACAAGTTCAAATCTCTTAATTCTCGTCTAATCTAAAAGGTGATCTTTGAGATTATCTTAAATTTGTTTCATTTGTTTGCGCAATTGTCTTGTATTAAGGACCTCTATGAGAAAAATAGTAGCATCCACATTATATATGCTGAACGATGATGAGTACTTATCAAAGAATATTTAACAATGATTTCAATGTTAATGTAAACCCTAATTAAGAAAAGATCAAGAATCAGAAAAGAACCTAGGTAATTTGTAGCAAATGTCATCTCAATTTTATCCTCAGAGAACTCCAAGTTTTGAGAAAACATCCCTGCATTGTTTCTGTAAAATTAATTCATTCTAACAATTAGTATATATACCATATATGTAAAACATGAAATAATGACTTTGATTGTCCTTGTTGTTTCACAATGATAACAATCATTACTATGAAATGAAAAAAGGTGGAACAATATGATGGTAGACAAAACTTACATGAGAATATTAAGGGGAAGTTCTAAAGCCAGAAACTCGGAACAAAATCTCTGCACAGAACCAAAAGAGCCAAGATCAATCTCCAACAGAATAACCTCAGCTTTTGGAGTCTCCATTTGTATGTTCTTTTTCACTTCCCTGGCCTTCTTCAAGTCCCTTGCAGCAATCACAACTCTCACTCCTCTCTTTGCTAACACTCTTGCTGTTTCAGCTCCAATACCAGAACTCGCCCCTTCAAATTAAAAATTCAATAACAATAACAACAACTTCATTAAAATTAAATTAAATCAATTCCACATATATATCACGTGCTCTAGTTAACAAATATAATATAAAGTTTTTAAAGATTTTGACATTCTTAGATGAGGGTAGATTAAAACAATTAGGGAAGGAGATTTTTTTAATTTTTTGTGTGTGGAAAAAAGGAGATATGATCAAGATTATGAGTTTGTACCTTTGTGATGTACGTAGTGTAGGTAAGGGATCATGTTTGGAACTTGATGAAAGAAGGGTGCACGCAAAAGAGACAAAAGTCACAAAACCGCATCTTAGTTGCTGCGGCTAAAAACAACCACACCACATCTTAAATGGTACAGTATTCATGTGATGTGAGAGAACCAGAAGGTTTAAAACTTAATTAGTCTCTCACCTTCCTCAATGAAGCAAAAACAATCAGAAAGAAAGCACCACACAATTAATTATAAAGTTTTGGTTATAAATATTAAAGTAAATTTTCACAAAAAAAAAAAAAAAAAGATGGAGAATTAAGTAGAAATGAAATAACAAGATAAGGTGCTTTCAAGAGTCATGCACTCAGCTTCCTTGAGAACAGACTCACTCAAACATAGTCTTGAAAGACAACAAGGCAAAAATGAAATAAAAAAAAGGGGGGGGGGGGGGCTACACCTTGGTTAGTAATAAAATTTTGGTAAAAAGATATCAGAGGAAGTGGAGGATGAAAATTAATTAAGCTTAATTTTCACCCCTAGCTAGCTTAATCATAGAAGCTGTGTTTTGAGACTTACCAGTGATGAGAGCGGTTAGAGCTGCAGAAGAAAGGAAGGAAGAACAATCTTCAGTGACTTGTTCAGCTGTTGAATTTGAGCCAAAACCACTAGGGCCTGCCATTCCTGCTAAGTATCTTAGTGTTGCTTTCATGGCTTTAGAGTGTTGCAAGGACAAATGGCATTTGAAGGTGAGACTATGCAAACACATGCAGCTATTTGTATACATAACATTTAATATAAGTATAACACATAAGGTATATCAAAGAGATTCGAGTCAGAAAAATTGTAAAGTGAAAAAATAAAGATTTGTTTACAAGAAAATATTGGCAATGTAAAATCTTGTTATATGATAAATTTATTTACTTTTATAATAAATATTTTAAAAGTTATATTTATTATTATTTTCGGTTCTTTTACAGTAAAACTTGTGTCTTATAAAAAGATGAAAAATAGTATTTTCTATTGATTAATAGTATAATTTTTTTTACACCAACACTTCAGAAAAATTAAACTCTTTATTTATTCAATAATAAGTATTAACAAATGCATGTTAAATTTTTTTAGATAATAACTTTTTTTTAGATAATATACAAATACATGTTAATTAAAGTTTTGAATTTCAAACCTTGGGCAAAAAAATAATCTTTCTCTAAAATAACTTACCATAAATTAATGTTTGTAACTTGAATAAAAATTCATATGATCTTAAAAAAATTTAACAATAATTAAAATCGTACTTTATCATTTTATAATTTGTAAGTCTCCTCTGAATTTATTCCTAGGACCAACCTAGCTGAGCTACCTAATAAGTTGTTTCTCAGAACGACAATGTTCAGCAAAATCATTGGTCGAGACACCTAGACGAGATGGTCCACAAACTACGTGATTAGAACCTACTAAAATGGTTTAGCATATCAATTTTATTATTGCCCTTTATTTTTGGCTTTTCAGTTTTTTTTTTCTCATAATTAATGTTTGTCCTTATTAAGTGGCTTGCATTTTTCAGTGGTCTGCGGTCACTGATTTCATATTTTCTGGTAAAATTTCCGAGAGCATAATTAAGCTTTTGTCCTAAGAAAAAAGTGCATAATAACACTTAATTAAGGTAATTCCACTAATCATTACATGAAGATTACCACTGAAGTAAAACTAAATGCCCTTGTTTGTTTTTTCCTTTCACCCTTTATTGTGGTCATCAATTTGTGTGGATCCAATTTGCTGTACTTTCTAATTTCCTTTTAAAATATCATCTTATCATCTTATCATCTTTGTCATCTTTTCATAGAATTGAAGTCAAGTTCATGACCTTATCCCTTTGTCATCTTTCCATAAATTTGAAGCTAAGAGTTCATTTTTTCCCCTTTTTTTTAGAGAGGGGGGAACAAAAATTATCACACTAGTTGAACAAGAACTGTAAGGAGAAATAAAGCTTGAGTGTCAAAAGTTTAAATTGTCTTAGATTTGGGGACAAAGTAACAACTCTCAAACGCAATTCCACAAAAAGTAGATCACCTATTCTATTTCTACCGCATTAATTCAAAACTTAATTAGATGAACCCCTCGATAAATTCAAGACCTGAAGGGAGAAAAAAAAACTTAGTGAGAATGACCCACCTAAACAAATATTATATATTCTAGACTCGTGAGAAAGACCCACCCAAACAATACATGAATCACTGTGAGAAGACCTACATAAATGTTCCCGATTTAGAAACAAAGAAAAAAAAAAGGCTTACATTAGATAATTGTTGCCGCCTTGTGGTCCTAAAATATACTTATTGAGAAAATTTTCTCAAATTTGTTGCAAATATGTTGCAAACCTATTTACCTTAATTATAAAAGAGAAGAAAGACCTAAACAAATTTTGCAAACCTCAAGTTTAGAAAAAGAGTACACGTTCAAGACTAATGGCCAGTGTGGCCACCCCCATCACATTTTTCAGAATGGGAGATTGAAGTTAAGGTTTAAATTCACTAATAAATGTAGTTGTGGCATCATATCACCACCAGAAAATGGGTTGTTATCTTATACTGACAGAAATTAAAGTCACCTATGAGAACCTTTAGCCATAATTATTGATTAAAAAGACAAAGCAAGAACAAAAGTCTCCGTTATTTTAAAACCTGCCACATCCATCTACAGTTTGTATAACTACTATGTGAAAATAATTACACAGAGTATCAGTTGAAATTTTAGAATAATACTTGAAACCTACCACCAATTTGACTACTTTCAACATATATATATATATATATATATATATATGAAGAAATGCCCTAGCTAAAACCCTGTTGTTTGACATAACTGAAAGGGCAAAGATAAATAGACAAGGTTCTCTATTCGTAGTTACTACCACTCCCTAATGAAGATACGTGATCAGCTTTGCCTAACTTCTTGTTGAAAAAGCCGTTTGACGTTAACAAAAGTAGTTTTACACTCAACAAAATTAAAATGCAATTTCTGTCACATCTACTCTTCTCAGTTATTTATTTTATTTTCTATAGTGGGTTACAATTGTTATTTTAAAATTGAATAATTCTAAGGGGTTTATTGGATTTTGATTTCAAAGAATTTTAATTTTTTTTATTAAAAACCCATGTAGTATTCAATTAAGATTTTTAAATAGTATAAAAGTATTGTGGTATTTAATTAAGATTTTTAAGATTTTTTAAGGAAGATAATGAAATTCGATGGTATTCAATTATAATTTTTTATAATTTATAAAAAGTTTTTTGGTATTTAAAAATATATAAATTTCGATGGATTTCATTAGACATTTTAGTATAAAACATCTATTAAACAATTTCATCCAAACCTTTGAGATTTTGCTAAACTTTTTTCTTTCTTTTTATATTAGTTATTGGGATTTCTTTTCTTTCACCACACATACTCTTTTCTCTTTTTAATATCTAATATTATTCAAGATGTGTGTTATATATATTTTTCTTATTCTTTTAGAATAAAAAAATGTCATGTATACTCCTCCCCTATGCACTTTTTCCTTTGTTTTCTAAATTAAATTAATGTTTCTCTTATGTTTTAAGACTAATCATGTTTTTCGTATACTAACTATGTTCATCACTTGTTCAACGCAATATTTTTGTGACTGTCGTCATCCTTAATTTTGTTATCCACGTAACTCTCTTCTAGTATATGTTTATTATTACACCCCATTTAAAATGTCATTATATTTATCATGAAATAATTATAGTAATTAAAAAAAATAGAAAATCAATGTATAATTTTAATCTATTATTCAAATACAAAAGTGAGAATGAGAAGATGTTATTGCAAGAAAGATTAGTATAAGAGGACATAAAGCTAGAATCAATATAACTATTAAAAGATTAAAAAAAATATATTGGTTTTACTTATTTTTATCCAAACATCATCATTTCTTATTATTTTTTTGTTAACTTTTGTAATGGACAAAAGAACCTAAATAATACATTTTTAATAAAAAAAATTACCAATTTGGGACTGTTTACGAACAAATTACACATCTAGGGCAGTGAGTCATGCCCATGACCAGTCACGCCTAGATTAGGCGTGACCAGGGGGATCACGCCCAGATCAAGCGTGTTCCACCACAAGGTGACACGTGTCATGCATAGATGGAGTGATGTGTATATAAACTTCAGACGGTCGTAACTTTTAACTGAAATGTCCGATTGAGGCGTACGATATGTCAAAACGATTGTAAGTGAGAGAAGAAGGCCTGGACAATTTCCCAAAGGGGATTTGGTCAAAAAAAATTTCCAAAAAATGCCTCTAAGTGCCTCAAAATTACAATATATTGAGCAAATTAAAAATATATATATTGATTGCTATTTTTTAATGTGTTTTTTTAAATAAGTAAAATAAGAAAAAGCTGAGTTAGTTCTACAAGAATTCTTGAACATTTTGTCAATCACATAAGAGTATCACTAACCCTAGTACAATGCTTATTTTAAACTGTACAAACTAAATAAAAATATACAAGCAAATTGTAACAGGAAGGAATTGATCCAACTAAAATAATTAAACTCTTATTCTACAATTTTGATTCTCTTAATTTTTTTTTATAATTTTGATTTTTTATTTTAAAATATTTACTTTTTGTTCAATCTTTAATTTTTCATATCCTCATTTATTTTATTTTTATATTTTAATTAATTATTTTTATAATATGTTAAATATGTTAGATATAGAACTTTGATCGTACACCTCGATCGGACATATTGAACTAATTAAAAAAATAACATTCAATATATCTTTCAAATGGTCTAACTTTTGATAGAAATGTCCGATCAAGGTGTACGATATGTCAAAACGTTCGAAATTAAGAGAAGTAACTAAAAAATAAAAAATAGCATGCAATTAACTGACTAAATAATTAAAAAAGTTGAAAACAAGCAAATTTTTAGATGTTCGAAGATTAAATCATAATTTTGAGGCACTTAGAGGCATTTTTTGGAAAAAAAAATTTGACCAAATTTTTTCAGGCCTTCTTCTCTCAATTACAATTGTTTTGACATATCGTACACCTCAATCAGATATTCCAGTCAAAAGTTATGACCGTCCGAAGTTTATATATACATCGCTCCATCTATGCATGACACGTATCATCCTATGATGGAACACGCCTGATCTGGGCGTGACCCCCCCTGGTCATGCCTAATCTGGGCGTGACCAGTCATGCCCATTCTGGGCGTGACCCACTGCCCCAAATGTGTAATTTATTTGCAAACAGTCCCAAATTAGTAATTTTTTATTAAAAATGTATTATTTGGGTTCTTTTGCCCTTGTAATATTGAATGTGTTTCTAAAAATTCACATAACCCTTTCAAACCTTATAAATTTATAAAGTCTTTTCAAATCCTTTTAAATTCTTATGATATAAATTCATTAAAATCTAAACTATTATAAAAGTCTTGTAAAGAAATCTAAGAGCAACTTTAGTAGGGAATCTTGGATAGGGATCTTCAACTGAAGATCTCTCTTTTTCTAGATCTACCATTAAAGAGGGAATGCAGATCTCCACGTAGAGATCCAATTCTTCCCCAATAACCCTAAAGATCTGCACGAAATAAAAAAAAAAAAATTTATGTGATAGAACAAAAAAGATGAAAAAAAATAAAATGAAATTAAAGGTTAAAATTAATTACTTAAAATTAATTATATATTTTATTAATATTCATATATTTTTTTCATGTTTTATTAATTAAAATTAATTACTTAATTAATTAAATTTAATTTAATGAAATTTTAAATATTTAAAAGTGGAATCCATGTGAGATCCATTAAAATTATCTAAGATCTCAATTTGGGATTTAACAATAAAGGAAAGAAATGTCACATATCTTAAAATATCTTCAATCCTATGTGACACTGTAGGATCCACCAAAAAATAATCTAAAATCTCAATTTGAGATCTACCACTAAAGATACTATCATAATATTCTTACGTAATCTTTAAAATCTACAAGACTTTTTTATATTAAAATAGTTATTTAAAATCATAATCTAATACACCCCTAAATCTTCCTATTATATTCTCTTGATAATTATTTTTACTACTTCATTTATATGTTAAGTATTGAATGTGTTTTATATTTTTATGTACTTTTTTTATAATTAGTAGGAAGGTATATATACTAGCAAGGAGCCTTAAAAAAAATGCTATAACGGAATCTAAGTCAGTGGATTGATTAAGTTGTTATAAATTTAATTTTTATGGATAAGAAATATACTATTATTCTTTAAAATTTCAGAAAAAAAATAATTAATATTTTTTGAAATTTTAAGAATATTTTGTACTGTTATATGAAAAAGGGGTTGCTTACTCATTCCAAATAAAAATGAAGTTAATTACAACTACATCTCAAATGATCTAAAAATCCTCATTCAAATTTGCATTAAAATCCTTAAATTTTTCTGGTATGTGGAAAATGACCCCTTTATTTTGTTTTCCTGATGATGCATGCATGCACACTACTGATATATATATATATATATATATATATATATATATATATATATATATATATATATATGCAGGCATATGAATGCTCCCCTAACACGTGTGCATATAGAAAAACCAATGATAGCATGTAGCATGCAATGTAAGTTTTGATATTTCAAATTTGCACATACGAATAAGAAAGGAATCAAAGCACAGACAGACAAAGACACACATAGGAGTTGCAGAGACAACTAAACATGCTTTTGCTGCGTGCACACCGTGCCATTCACTTCTCTTTTGTCCATATGGCGCTCTGAGAAATGATGAGCGGTGTTGGAGCCTTGAAGGGTAAAAAGATAGGCACTGAGGTTGACCCTTCAACAAGGGAATGGTGAGAATAGGAACTATGGGTTGTGTATAGGGTCCCATTATGTTTCCCAACTCACCAACACCATCTCATCAACCTGCCACACCTCTTACAAGCACTACTCATACTCTTGTTGTTTCACATGTGGCATCTTCTTCATTCTTCTTATGCATCATGGCAAGCCCAGAGAAGAAAAGGTGCGTATGTCTGTGTTTTTATTTATTATTTAATCAGGAGATATCTGATTATTTATGACACTTTTTATTTGATATCTAATTTTTTTTTCCACTGTGCCGGTTCATCTATTGCATCTATATAAAAGTCTTCTCTCGTTACTATATATTATTTGGGTGTCACATGTGTTACATTGTGGTTACAAATTTTCTAGTTCTTTTTCTTTTGCATTTAAACCCTTGATTTTCTTTTCTCCAACAAGGCAACAACTAATCTAATGGCCCTTGGAATAAAAGTTTAGTTGTGACTTCAGCCAAGGATTTAACACCGGATCTCAATTAAGAGACCTAAATATCAAACCGTTTCTGCACTAACAACATTTGCTAAGTGTGTTTAGTTAAAGTTATATGGCAATGGCATGATCATATACTACATGCATATCCAAAACTAGCTAGATTATGCTTGTAGGACACAAAGCTCCTTCATTAATTACCATCATTCAAAAGCTAAGTCATGGGCTTGCTTGCACTCACACCCTTCAATCCCCCCTAAAAAGTATATAAAAGCTAATAAGCGGACAATTATGATTTGTACGTAGCTTCTGATTTTGCCAAGTAAACTGGACAGGAGCAATTGTTGTGGGTAAGTAAAGGTTGAAACATACGTAAAAAATGAAAAAGTTGAAATAAAAATTAAACTACTATCTTTGTGGAAAGATCTTCTTATTAACGTATTAAAATATACATATTATATAATAGCGACATTGATCATATGGAATGATTAATCATGTCTTGTGTGAAAGTGTACACAGTAAAAGTAATGTCTTTTTTTTTTCTTTTAAAGCTTTTAATATTTAGAAATCACTTTATAAACCTTGATTAATGCAAGTTAAATCAATTAGGCAGAACCAATTAACTTGGATTATGGATGTAGTTTTGATTGCATTGACTGTATGTTTTGGTGTAACAATTCATTCCATACCTTGGACTTACTATTAAGTATTGGGTACGTACTAAAAATTATATATATATATATATATATACTTGCAAATTTTTATATTACATCTTCTTAATAGTTACTATGTTAGTAATAATTAAGACTAACAAGTATTTATGTAAAAAAAATCTAATTAAGTCACTTACAGAGAGTACATGTACAGTCAAGGTGCTTTTCAAATTAACCTGCCAACTTTTTGAATTATTTATTTATGATCTAGTTAAAAGTAATATATTTATTTATGTTAAGAATAAAAGATTATTTATTTACACTCTACTAATTAATAAGAAAGAGATTGATAATGTCAATTAGTAAAACAATTAACAAAGTTGTTTTAAATTTGATCAGTTCATACTTCATACTATATATGTCTTTGATTTGATCAACTATGGTTTAATCTCCAAGCAAGCCTTAAAACCATGCCATCTACAAAGGTGTTGGTAGGTTTGCAACATAATTTAGCCTGGAAATTGATTCATAACCAACCCAGCATTCTCATTAGTTAGAAAGGCAGAATTGTCAAAATGTTAATGAAATCCCATGCAGAATTCAAAGAACATTGGTAATGTCTCACTTTCTCATATTTTCCTATTATGAGTTTTCAAATTCTAATTTTTTTAAAGTTACTTATAACAATAACCAACTTGTTAGAGTATTTTTTTTAAACAAATTGCATTCACTTCTTGTATTTTAGGCTTATTACCCTGAACCTCACTCATTGTTGAATTCCTACACAAATAACCTCACTAGTGTTTACAAATCCATTACACAGACACCCATTGCACTCTAATAGACTTATTTATGTTAACTTTAAATCATCACATGTCGTGCACATGCTTATTAAATAAAAAATTCAGACAAAATTATCCCTCATCTTCTTCCGCACCTCTCCATCAGTGATCCTGGGTATAACTTCAAATACTCAACCTAGGTTTAACTTCAAATAGTGAAAATCATAACATTTCAATAGGAATTGTCTAAAATCAAATCGCCTCATGTAATCAACCTGGGTAATAACAGGATTTTTGTAACAAAAAAAGTAGGAACAGAACTTTTCAACAAATTTAAGTTATCAAAACAAAATTCAGATCCAAATTTAACAAAGTAACTAATGCAAAAGTACACCGGTAAGTACAGCAAAAAGAGATAAAAGAAAACCATGTTTCCAAATGTAGAAAATCATAAGATCTTACAGCAACCAAGCCTTGCAATTAGAACTTGAAAAAGACAAATCAACACAATACCATTCTAAAAAATTCATATTAGAAATAAATAAAAAAATGAAAAGGGTAATTCAAAAAGATAATATTTTAAAAAGATTATAAAAACTCTTTAAAGAAAAACTCCTAAAAACGTTCTTAATAATTCCAAAAAATGTTCTAGTCCAAAATAACTATTCTAATTTATATAAAGAAAAGGATATTGTTTTAGAAAAAAATATTTTTTAAAAATTAACTTTAGTTTACTTTTATTTAAGTTCATTCTACTAATATTTGAACCATACATATTTTTAAACGAGAATTTTGGAGTAGTGAGAAAAGAATGATAACTTTATATATATAAAAGCGAAAAGAATGATAACTTGATAACGCATCTCCAATGTAACTGTTTTTTTTTTTAAGAATGATAAAGCTTACAAGTTAACAGTGATGTGCAATTTTGCCTTTGACGGGAAGAACGATAAAAATGACCGGACCTTTGGGCCATAGTGTCATAACAATGTTCCCTCTTTTTGAGTATTAGTCCAATTTTTGTAGCTGAATAACTGAATTGATGCATTCAACGGGGCTAATCGTCTTCCTTAATTAATTTGCATTATCCATAGCATTAATTAAAGATTACTCGGAAAACAAAACTTAAAAAAAAAACTATGATTTTTATTTGTGCTTTTCCCACGTGCCATATGCCAATAACACGGTGACAAATGGCCCCCAAAATAGAAAATTCATATCAAACCAGCCAATCACGGAAGACGTGGAAGTGGCGCACATCAATGTTAGTTTTCCCTCCTTTAACTATACCTTCATAGTTCATACACATACAATTAAGAATAAGAAATTATTATCTTAGACTAGATTAAGCAATGACGAGAGAATTGTAGCAAGATTAATTTTCTCTAGTTGGGGCCTTGTATACGAAGATTTGAAGAAAAAGTTGTTTGTCTATATGTTGATGAGCAAATGTAACCAAAAAGATTATGCATGCATAATCCAAGGTCAGAAATCTAATCGTTCATGTGTGGTAGCTAGGAGGAATTGATTAGGGATGATGGGCATACCTCCAATAAAATAATAATAACAAAATTGTTCTTTAAACGTGATTATTATGTGGGTTGTCCCTTCAAAACACAGAGAGTGGAGGGCAAGGGAGACACGAAAATAGAGAACAAAATTATTCAAAGACAATAATAATAATGTGTTTGCCATTGTTGGAGAGTGGGTTATTCTGTGGAGAATGTATAAAGCAAGCAACATGAAGTAGAGCTATGTGGATGAGAATTGGGCTTTATACTACTATAAGTTTAGTTTGCTTCCATTGGACATTTTGACACAGAATGTGTGAGCTGGAGTTTTCAAAAGGCTTCTCTAATTTCTCAGTGTTGTTAACATTTGTGTCCCCAAGGAAAAAACAAAGTTGCTTGATTTGGTCCTGTTTATAATTGACGACGGGTTTGGTACCGTCCCATTTTTATTTTTTATTTTTCACATATTTTAAAAATAAGATAGTAATATTTTAAAAACCGTTACAAATTTTAGGAAGATTAATTTTTATATTATATAATATTTTGTTTTTCTTTTCACACATAAATTAAGTATCACTTTTTTTTTATCTTTATTGGTATATTTGATTTTTTTAACCATTTATCTGTTGCTATCTTTTTACATGTGCAGTAATATTGTTTATGTGCATTAATAGTTTTGTTTTGATTTATTTTATATTTGTTTCGAAATTATATAATATTGCTCAACATTTTTATTATTATTTCAAATTTTAAATATTAATATTATATATATATACATTACAATATTATTTACACTTATTAAGAGTAATTATTTTTTCATTCTGAATAATTTGACCTTTATATTACTATCATTTTGTTAGGTATCGCGAACCCTCAAATATTAAATTGAATCAAATTGCGGAAATGGAAATCAAAAGATCAAAGGGAGAGAGAGAGACAATGAGAATTTGTTTTACGTGAGAAAACCTTACTCAATGTGAGAAAAGGAAAAACTCACGGGACCTAGTTCAGTATCAAAATCCACTATAACAATAATCGGTTACAATGAATTAAAAACACACCAATGTGGTGGTACACTCAACCTCTCCAACAATGGTGGTCACTCAAACGCTCACAGTGTTTCACTCTAAGCTCTCAAATATGTAAGCGCTATGGCTTGCTCAAATATAACACTCAAGACTGTCACTTGAGGCTCTCCAATTTCTGTGTCTTTTCTGTGTATCCCTACTCATCTATTTATAGTATGAATTGGGCTGGGCCTATGCCTATCAAGATATTATTTGATTGGTATCAAGATATTATTTGATTTGGCTAATCAAATAAAATAGAATATATCTTATCAAATAAAAAAAACAGAAGATATCTATCAGATAAAAACGGAAATTATCCAACAAATCTCCCCCTTTCGTTTTTCAAAGAGACTGAGGTCTTCAACTTCAACAACCCGACCTTCTCACCTCGGCTTCATCATGCCGAGTTCTTCAGCCCGGCTCCTTCACAGCAATCTTCAAATTTCCTTGCTGGTACCGACTTTGTCATCATGTAAGTCTGGTTTTCATGCGGGGCATTCATCTTATCCTGCATGATCTTCTTCCATTCTCCTTTCTCTGAGCTCATCACGGCCTCATCATAACTCTGAGGCTCACCATCTTCAGCAATGATGGTGTATTCATCATCAGGGTACCTTGTAGAAGGTCTCCTTTCTCTAGTGGGGTATCTCGACTGTTCTTCGTCAGCCTCATCAGAACCCGGTTCTTCATTCTCAACTCGGATCTCGGCATCATCAGCTTCTTGCTGGTCATCATCTTCATCATTACCTTCAACGATTTCTTCATTGGTTTCTCCCCCTGCTTCAGCACTTTCACGAGGGATAAGTTCCTCACTTCGGACAGTAACCCAGACTTGGGGCTTCGAGATGTCATGGATGGTCTCATCCTCATGGAAGACTACATCTCGACTTCTAACAATCTTCTTGTTGATTGGATCCCAAAGTTTGAAACCAAACTCGGTTTTAGGCGAACCGAGGTATATGCACTCCTTTGTCTTCGCATCCAGCTTCGCTCTTTCATCTTTAGGGACATGCACGAAGGCTCGGCATCCAAACACCCTCAGGTGATCATAGGTCACTCTCCGACCTGTCTAGACTTCCTATGGAATCTCTCATTCTAGCGGTCTCGATGGTGAGAGATTTATCAAATCCACTGTTGTTCTCACTGCCTCTCCCCAATATGCTTTCGACAACCTGGCGTTGGATAACATACTTTGGACCTTCTCTTCAATAGTCCAGTTCATTCTTTCAGCAGGCCCGTTCAGCTGGGGTGTCTTGGGGGGCGTCTTCTCAAGTCGGATCTCGGCTTCTCTACAGTAAGCTTCAAAGGGACCACGATGCTCACCACTGTTATCAGATCTGACCACCTTCAATTTCTTGTCAGTCTCCCTTTCCACCATGGCATGGAATTCCTTGAAAGATTGGAGTACCTGGTCTTTTGTGTTCAAAAGGTAAACCCACATTTTGCGGGAGTGATCATCAACGAAAGAAACAAAATACTGAGCTCCTCCGAGTGATCTCTCGGACATAGAGCAGACATCAGTATGGACGAGGTCAAGAATATTCTTGCATTGTTTGGGTTGATCTGGTCTCACAAACGAAACCCGATGCTGCTTTCCAGATAGGCAATGTGTGCAACTCTCCAACACTTGGCCCTTCAACCCGGTCAAAAGTTCTTTCTTCTCCAAAATCTGGAGTCCTTTCTCGCTCATGTGGCCGAGGCGCTTGTGCCACAACTCCAAGCTTGGTCCATCTTGGACAGAATTGGCTTCTCCACCATTGGTCTTTCCTTGCATGACATACAAGGAGCCTTCTTTCTTTCCTCGGGCCACAACTAAGCTTCCCTTGGTCAGCTTCCATCTACTTTCTCCAAAATAATTTACTGACCCGACATCATCTAGTTTTCCAACCGAGATCAAATTCAAACACATGTCAGGTACATGCCTCACATCCTTCAGCGTAACCTGGCACCCTGTGTCTATGGTTAGGGTTACATCACCAACACCAACAATCCTACTGGTCACCTGATTTCCCATCTTCACGACACCATAATCTTCCTTCCTGTAAGCAGAGAAGAATCCCTCATGTGGGGTGACGTGGAACGAAGCACCGGAGTCAACAATCCAGGTGCAGTCATCATGGACTATGTTCAACATTTCCTCACTGAGGAGGAATATCTTGGCATTCGGGTTGGCAGCCACCGACTTGGTGCTCTGATCACTTCTTCTTTTGGGAACAATTTGATCCGGCTTCACACAACCGTTCTATTCATCATTCTGCAGACTCCTGCAGTCCGGCTTCTTGTGTCCTACCTTCCCATAGTAGAAGCACTTCAAGTCATGCTTTGGCCTTGACAGGCCTCTGGACCCATCTCGTCCACCTCGATCCCGGCTCTTGCCACGACCCCGGGAGTCGGTCTTTCCTCTGTTCTCAGCAACGTTAGCCTCAAACGTACTAGATACACCTCGTTCTCTTCTCCTGGCTTCTTCATTCAGGAGGCTGTCTGTCACAACATCCATCGCCAGTTTTCCTTCTGGAACCGAGTTGCTCAAAGTTACCACCAAAGTATCCCAACTTTCCAGTAACGAACTCAGCAACAACAAAGCCTGCATCTCGTCATCAATCTTCATGTTGGCTTTGGATAGTTGATTCACAATACCTTTGTAGGTGTTGAGGTGCTCGATCATACTCATGCCATCCTTGTATTCAAGCTTCACAAGGCGGCGAACCAGGTGTACTTTGTTCCTGGGAGTCTTCTTCTGAATCATGGACTCCAATTTGTTCCACAACTCGTACACGTTCGTGAACTCGGACACGTGCTCAAAGAGGCTTTTGTCAATGTATTTCCTGATCGTGGCCACGACCTTCTGACTCAGGATCTCCCAATCCCTGTCCGACTTGCCAGTCGGCTTCTCCTTCAGGACTATGGGATCATATAAATCCTTGCAGATAAGATGATCCTCCATCATCGACCTCCAATAGTTGAAGTTATCTGCGGTCAACTTGAACATATCTCCGTCGTGAGTTATGCTGCTGGTCTCCATCTCGTCTCCTTCAGAACCCATCGAAGCTGGGCTCTGATACCACTGTTGGGTATCGCGGATCCTCAAATATCAAATTGAATCAAATTGCGGAAGCGGAAATCAAAAGATCAAAGGGAGAGAGAGAGACAATGAGAATTTGTTTTACGTGAGAAAACCTTACTCAATGTGAGAAAAGGAAAAACTCACGGGACCTAGTCCAGTATCAAAATCCACTATAACAATAATCGGTTACAATGAATCAAAAACACACCAATGTGGTGGTACACTCAACCTCTCCAACAATGGTGGTCACTCAAATGCTCACAGTGTTTCACTCTAAGCTCTCAAATATGCAAGCGCTATGGCTTGCTCAAATATAACACTCAAGACTGTCACTTGAGACTCTCCAATTTCTGTGTCTTTTCTGTGTATCCCTACTCATCTATTTATAGTATGAATTGGGTTGTGCCTATGCCTATCAAGATATTATTTGATTGACATCAAGATATTATTTGATTTGGCTAATCAAATAAAACAGAATATATCTTATCAAATAAAAAAAACAGAAGATATCTATCAGATAAAAACGGAAATTATCCAACACATTTCCGATTTAAATAATTATTTTTCATTATTTTTGAATTTTACATATTTTAATTTTCTGTTTATGTACAGTTATATTTTCATTATTTTTTAATAATTACTTATCATTATTAACTGTTACTTTTAAATAATTTATAATAAAAAAGAAATTTACTTTAGTCCAATATTAATCATTTTCTATTTTGGATAATTATACTTTTATAAGTGTCATTTATGATTGCTCTCAAAGATAACATAAATTAAAGATGTTCAAGTAAAGAGATTTAGATCTTCCAAACAAAACTTCAGTGGTTAAGTTATCAACATTTGAGGTAAATTCCTATGTACTTACATTATACGTTAAAATGATCTTTTTGCATTTTAAATTTTTTTCTTAACAAGATCTAATAAGATTTTATATTCATTGAGCTCAATAAATTTTTTGGATGAAATAAATTCCAAAAAAGGTCACAAAATTACAAACGATGAAAGTATATCAATTAGACATGTCCAACAACCGATTAATAATATTTATGATAATGAAAATCATGTCCAAACAAATCCTAAAGAGATTTACCACGTCAAACATCAAGTAATGAGATATGTTTTATCTTTTTATTGTTAGGTTTCTTACAAAGCGTGTGACAAAAATTATTTTTATAGGGTTTAATTTTTATATGAATAAAATCATTCTTAATTTTTATGTTCTTCCAATAAATGAGATGATATGAAAGATGTAAAGAAAACATAGATGATCTTCATGAATTGGTGTTGAATTTAACAATACAAGTTACTATTGACACATCATTCAAGACGCCTTACAAGCAAGGATGTTGTCGACTTAATCTTTACCCAAGTGATGATGATAAATGCTTCAAGAAGAAAACATAGAAAAAAATTATTCTCACCTTTAAAGAAAAATATGAAACCCTTGAAGATTTTGTGAACCACAACTTCTAATGCATGGTATCCGTATCAACGATAGATATGCTATAGAGTTGACACAAACGGTTAGTATAATTATTAAAAAATATTATTTATTTATTTTATTAAAATGTATATTTGACAATATTTTTTTGTTGTACATGTGGTGGTTAAGTGGATTACTTGAACTACACCTATTCCAAGTCATCAACCTAACCACAAAAGAAGTTTTTGTTTTTGTTTTTTTTTTTAACATTTTTGGAAAATCAAATGTAGATTAAATGGATAGTTAACTTTTTTTAGTTAAAAACTAATGATAGTTGCATTGAATATGAATTGAAGTGAACTATGATTTTGTT
>PYAF01005573.1:588413-609661 GCA_007407185.1 Glycine tomentella
AATATTTTTACACCTTAATTATACTTCAATTCCCTTTTGTCAATGTATCTATTAAAAAATAAAACAATAAAAAAATTGTGGTTGTTATTATTATTTATATTATTATTATTATTATTTAGCTATTTTTTGTGCATAATATAAAATAATAATATAATATAACATTATAATTATATTTTCAGCTTAAACATATTTTAAGTTATTTCATATATTTAATTTCTTAAATTAGATTATTAAATATTGAGTTTAATTGATATACATTGTTATTATAAAAACAATTATTGGTTAACAATGTAATTTTTTTTATAATATCGGTGTATATTATTTTTTTTTGTTACTAAAGTGTATAGCAATTAATTTGTTAAATATTAGTGCTTTATTAATTAAATATATATTAGAATTAATTTGTATAAAAAGAGTTTAATTTTTATTTAATTATAATATTTATGTGTTTTTTTATTGTCTCGGAATAGGATTTCTCTTAGAGTTAGAGATCTCCTATTCTAGAGTATAAAGTGTATTATATCTTTTGTAAATTAATGCACATGACATTATATTATTAGTTTGGTTATGAAGGTATTGAAAACTCTTCAACTAAATGCGGTACGGTAGAATTTACCAAAAAAAAAGCCTATATATTCTGATAAATCTATTAAATACCTTTAACTCTTTTTGTTTATCCGGTTGAGCTATAATTAACCCGTTTGTCTACATTTATTTGTTGAAAAAAAAAACATTTTAATAAAAACATATTTTTTTGTTTTTTCAGTATGTTTGTGTAAATTATTTCTATATCAAAAATAATTTTTTTTACTTATTCTGAGAACAAATCTTTTCTACTTATTAAAAAAAATGCTTATTTTAAAATTATTTATTTTAAATTTAAACAAACTAACCCCCGATATATTTTATCTAAATCAATGTTTCTTGATTTTAACGAATGGATTTTCTTGCTATGTTTTCTAAATCAGGGAAAATTTTGAACATGAAATAAAACATCAACTTTCATTCCAGCATGAGTATGATTGAGTTAGATGAAACAAATATTTAAATCTAAATCCATCAATATTAATTGGTTCAGGTTGATTTAGGTTTAAAAAAAATACTAAAAGGTCTAAGTAAGTTAATTAAACATGATGTGTAAGTTGTTGTAAATTTTTTAATACCTTTGATTGATAAAAATTCGATCAATTTTATTTTGGTTTAGGTTGACTCATTGAATCTATCAATTTTTATAATAAAATAATAAAAATTGAAAATACAAAGAAAAAATAGAGGGAAAATAGGAAATCGTGATAAAGAAAAAGAAATCTAATGAATATTCACAAAAGTAAGAATTATAAAATTACAAATTGCATTAGCTTTTAACTTGGCATTACACCATTGCTAGGTTCTGCAAGCCAAAATCCAATTAGGGACGATAGCAAGGTGGAGATGGGTAGTATCACCCACCTTGGCCAAAAAAAATCAATCATTGCACCGATCAACAATCCACTCGTAATAATTGAAAATAAATCAATTGCTCAATACAAATAATGAAGCACGATTGAGGCAAATTTTTTATAATATAATATATAAAAATATTTTAAGTAATCTTATCTTATAATACTGAATATCACACGCGTGAGTATCTCGTCGTGCCCCGTTAAGTTGAGAAAGAAAAAACGTTTAAATTACCTTTATGTACCTATTTAACTATTCAAATTGAATCTATTATAGCATATAAAAAATTGAATCTATCATAGATTTTATCCACAGCACATAGATATTTTTGCATACCAACTGAGTTTGTTGCTTTAAAATCTGAACTGAATTAAAAGGTTTGAGCCAACTCAAAATTTTTCTTATTTTATGTTCCAACAAACCATGATAGAGTTCACAAAGCCCAAAATCTGAAAGGGTTATGATTCATAAAGTCAAATTTCTTATACACCCATCATAAAATGTTTAATACCAATTTTATCCAATTCGTAATTCTTAGAACATCATATTTATAATCGAGAGGTGATGGATTTGACACCTGTCATTATTTCAAAAATCATTTTAATTTTTTTTAACCCGTACAGAAATCTGTTCTTAGGGATTATGAGCCGAACAAAATTGGTATTACACCTGTGTGTATAAAAATATTGGCTGGTGTAGTCCTTCTATATACATCTTCGTTTGGGCCTCGTCGGGTCATACTCCAACACTTCAAGAACAGAAAACCCTAATGGCCCACGCAAATAAGCATGCCTATAAATATCACCTCCAAAACCCTAATCTTTCATCCCTTCAGTGTTTCTACTAGCCGGCTATGATTGGTATCATGGTATGCTTCGTGTTCGATAATTTCTTCATTCTGATTCTGTTACTGTATGTTGTGCGATTCAGTTCATCGTCGCTTTTGTTATGTGGATGGAAAAGCGAAAATATCCACTCACCCTATGAGGAAAGATCTCCCAAAATTGATAGGAAGTGCCGTATGACACTCTAAACGTAGCGCCAATTTAAAAGACGCTCTCACCCACCGATGACTATTTTTGTAATCGGTCCAGAGCGTTTTTGATTGTGGCGCTATGTGTGTGATTTGAAACGGGTCTCTGAGGGTTTTCTTTTTCTTTTTCTATTTTAAAGGTTTAAGGTTAGGTCCGATGCCACGTCGCTGGTAGCTATATGTGAGCATTGACCAGCGATGCTATGATTGGACCAAAAACAAGAGTGAATTTCATTTGTTTCGCATCCTGATAGGAACCTGCGGATCTCATAATTTAATGATCCGCGGAGCCGTTTTATGCGATTACATTTCTAATCTTTTGTCAAAACTTTTGGTATTCTTTTTATGTTGTTGTCATTGGTGTATGTTACATAGATGTTGGAGTTGGTGTCTATGAAGCCGATGAGGATTAGATTAGAATTGGAATTACCGTCTGAACATCTGATGAGAATTTCTGGCTCACTGAGGCTTCGTATTGGTTCATGATCATTTAACTGCTTAGTAGCATGCTTGTGTGTTTTTTATTATGCTTTTTACGTTTTTCATTCAAATTTTCAGAATGTTTTTTCTTCCCGTTAAACAATGTGTGTTTAATTGGTAATTTTTTTAAGTGTGACTCTTGACTTATATGTGCAATACTCTGATAGTTTTAGGGTCCAGCGAAATATTTTGTTTCAACTTGAGTATGTAATTTGAATATGGATGAATTTTACTGTAAATTGTAGTTATTTTGTTGTAAGCCAACGATTGAAAATAATCGGACGATTAGTGTTGTAACATATAGTAATTGGAACAAATTGTAGTTATTACATGCTTGTAAGAGAGAATTGTTAAAACGTAATAAATTCGATGAGTTAGTAATGACTAGTGAGAGATGAGTAAACCACGATTTGTCCAAGAGGCAGATTTAAATGCTTAAAAAGCAAATTAGCACTTGAGCAGAAACCGAAGTTCACAAGGTTGTTTCTTAATGCAGATAGTTTGTATCACCTACAACTTGTAGCACTAATGACAGTACATGATAATGTAGTTGTTTTGTTTTTATTTTGTTGTGTATTGATTAATTCAATAAATTTTTTGTATTAAACATAATGCATTCCAAATGCAATATGGACAATGTCACTACGATTAGCATCACATTTTTGTACAATTAGCATCAGTGCTATAGGTTGTGGGTGCTTCCAAAAGCTAGGAATATGAATTGATATGAAGCTGGAATAAACCAGTAACTAACCAAAGATCATATCGAATTGGATTTTCTGTAGTCATTGTGTGACATCAAAACCAAAACTCCTGACTAGTTCAACTTTCACACCGAAAGTATTTTAGTTTTGCTGTGTATGATTAACTTTTAGGTACTTTGTTGGTTTTTAGCATGTAAATAACACAAATCAATCGAATTAGCCTCATGATGATGAAAAAAATATAACTTTCGTTCTTCTGATATTTCTATGAGGAATCCACACGGAGACCTGAACTGGAGGCTTTTTTAGGTTTTTCTTCATATTCCTCTGCAATATGATAGTGATCTGTGTTTTAATATTTAACTATTTTTTTTCTTCATATTCATAAATATACACAGATAGCCTTGAAAGTTGAAATAATTCAAATTTAGCCTCTTCAAAGTTTTCCATGAGAAATATACATGGACAGCCTTGAAAGTTGAAATAATTTAAATTTAGCCTCTTCAAAGTTTTCCGTGAGAAATATACATGGACACCCGAACTGAAGAGGTTTGCTAATGTTTTTCTTCTTTTTGTCTCTTTTCACCCTTTGTCTCCTTTTCACTTGTGTACAATCAAATGAGGTGGCAAAGACTAGTAAAGGAAAGAAAAAGCCCCAGCAAGAATAGATGTTTCTCCGTGGAGATTTTGTCATCATTGTTCTTATCTAAGTGAGATTCTGCCATCATTTTTCAAGTAAATGACTATGTAGACATTCTGGCATAAAATTTTGATGAGGACTGCGCTATTAAGGCTTGTTTGGGAGTTAGGAAGGGAAGAAAAGAGATTCAAGGGGGAGGAAAATGAGGAAAGTTTTTTCTTTCTTGTGTGAGAGTTAAAAATATATTAAGAGAGGAAAATAAAGTTAATAAGATATTTTTACAATTTTGTCCTTGAATTATGATTCATTATTTTGTATTTTAGTATTTTATTAATACTAGTTGAGGTAGGATAGTAATTTTATAAATACTGACTGAGGTAGGATAGTAATTTTATTACTTTTTCTTCTAAAAATCCTCAAATTGGAGGAACAACAATTTTGAGGCTTTGGAGGATTTCAGAGGAGTTTTAAAAATCCTTAAATTCTTTTTCTCAAAAATTAAAACTCCTAAATAAAGAGATGTCATCACCTAAATTTTTCATTTCCCTCTCTTCCCCTCTAAAATCCCTCTCCCAAACAAAACCTAAATGAATTTTCGGATATTTCATATAAATATGCACATCTAATGTTTGTATAAAATAGTTTTAAAATGTAAAGATCTTTTGTTTTTGCTTGCGTAATTATGGTGAACTATTGACTATGAGAATATCGAAGACTATCAATAATTTTGACAAATGAAATAATCTTAAAATATTGATATTTTGAGAGAATGAGAATAAAAGTGATAGATGTATATCTTAATAAAATTTGGTCTGGTCATTGAGGTCAGTATGTTAGTAGTTGTTCAATCGATGATTTATTAATTGATTCGATTTGACTTGGTTTATATTAAAAATTTTGAAATTATATTATATATAAGTATTAAAATTGATAGCAAAAAAGTAAAATGTATTAATAATAAAAAAGTGTAAATAACAATTAATTAAATTAAAATATAAATTCAATTTTTAATAATAAAAAAAAAGAGCTACAATAAGCAATAAATGAAGTGCAGGTCCTCAATAACAATAACCTTAAGTTTATTGAGAATAAAATTATCAATTCAAGTTTGTTGTAGTGAGCGTGATTTAAATTACATGCATGGCTGATTCATTAACTAATGATTCATTAACCAATTCGGCCTGATGATGCCACAATTCCTTGGTCCAATTGGTCAGTTCAAATTAATTTTCATAACATTGGTCATAATACTCTTCTAAATATTTATGGTAAATTTAATCATTAGAAAATTTTAATTGAATAAGTTTAATGACCATATTCACATGTAAATTAATGAGAAATTAATCTTTAAATTTTATAACTTAATATCATATTAATTTCTAAAAAAGTATAATTTAATATCAAATTGATATTTAAATATTACAATTTAATATAAAATAATATCATGAAACTTTGATAAGATGTTAATATGTAGTTATCGTACCCTTATAGATTTAGGAACTTAATTAATTTTTTCAAGACTATATAATCACTAATATATATATTTAGATACTAAAATTATCATTTGTTCTAATGATAAAAAAGACAAAAATAAGGAGTGCAATTTCAACAAATCTCAAATGGAGTCTATGTAATTTATTTTTCAAATTTATAAAAAGTGTAATAAATTGATCTTATAAATAATTTAATAAAAATTAGTTGTTTATTTTGTAACTTAATATTTAATTGATATGATGGTTGAACATTATAATTTATAAAACAGTCTCACAAATTTGACGAGATCAATCTCCAAAGGTTTTACCCAATCAGACTACTAATTTCAAATTCTTTTTATCATTGAAAAAGAAGGATCAATTTTATTATCATTTCAAATTTCTTTGGGACAAAAATGGGTATTTACACAAGTTTTTCAGTGCGTAGGCTTCTAAGAGGATGAAGTTGCAGTTGAAATGGCGTACTAGCTGCATCTCCGTTCACCACCGATCGCTTACGAGCTGGAAAAGGTTAATGAACGAGCACGTCATTTCGCTTCTACTACTCTTCCATTTTCACAGATAACCGTATTGCATAATCGCGCTCCTTCCTCTCTAGGGTTTCTTCAACTTCATGGCTTCCCCTACTCATTTCGACGATGTAAGTGCCAATATCCCTCGCCAATTTCTTTTCCTTCGCTCTCGCAATTCTCTTTAACCTCCATTTCGCTTCTGCCTAACGCAGGACTTCGATTTCGGGGGCGGATTTGGTGGAAGGCATTCAGGTTTTTTGATTTTGTCGCCAAACGCTGTTTGGATTTGACTTTTTGTTGTGTTGAGTTTGATTGTTTCGTTGCTCGGAAATTTAGGTAATAAGAGGTCGTCTCCCGATTACGACGACGAGGATTATGACAACGATCCTTTTGCACCGAAGAAGGTAATGGATTTAGGTGCATTGTTGAATATGTTTTTGGTTTCCTTCATTTTGCTGTGTTGGATTGTGGTTATGCAGGAAGTGTTTAGATTGAGGAAAGTTAAATAACTTGAATGATGTTATTGTGTTGCAGGCTATAACAAAAGCTGAAGAAGCTTCTGGTCTAACAACAGGAATGATCTTGTCACTTCGTGAGAGGTATTATAGATGATGTGAGATATATTGTACTTTGCTAAGATTGCTGTAAATTATTTGGGCCTAAATTTATGTTTTTTGAACTTTGTATTTTGCAGTCTCCAGAACTGTATGGATACACTTGCGACATGCCAAGTATGTTTTTCTTTAGAGAATTGACATTGTTTGCTCTCTAGTTCTGTTCCTGGTATCTTTTTGTTTTTCTTTATGAAAGAATTTGAACTTTTGTTTTGAAGGAAGGAAACTTTAGTTATAATTTATATGATTTAGGACTTGGATTCATGAGTGATTTGCAATGAAAAGGCTTCAATGTTCATGTATAACTTTTTGGATGGCAATGATTTGGAATGAATGTTCTTGCAGCATTCCCTTCAGTCCTCCATTTCCATAGCTAACTCTAGTCTGTTAGAATTGAGGGTTGTTGATGGGAACCCGAGTCATATTGGTCTCAACCAGTGGCCCCAATACAGAGAAGAGAAGCCTATTAAGGTGTGCACCTGAAGGCCCAAACACCCAGGCCTTAACTCTCACCTTAGGCAAGAAGTGGAATAGGAGGGAAAAGTTAATGATGGAATATTGGGGATAGGGGCTTTTATTTGAATTGTAATTGGAGGTCAGAGAGTTTCTCTCACTTGGGGGCTTAGCCCTTTCTTCTTGTATTGCCTATTTTCATTGCATAATATACTAAACTCAATAGGAATATCATGGGTGCTTTCAGTTGTCTTGCTTTTTGTACAAATTTGCACATATGAATGATATGATAGTCATATTCTCATATCATAGGTTTGTACTTTTTCCTTGCTTCTAAACATTGACCAGATCATTGCATTTTCTAGAATGAACTTGAGGCTGCAAAATCTGAGATTCAGAGTTGGCATTCTACACTTAAAAATGAGCCATCCATACTTGCTGGGATCACTCCAGGTTTGCTTGTACTGTGTTTTACAAGTGACATGCTGTATTAATTGTTCAAGAACTAAATCTCTTTACAATTATTTTGTTTTCTAAATGTATACCTGAACAACTATTTAATCTTTCTTCTTTCTAGAGCCCAAGATGTTGATTAATTATCTGCAGGCCTTGAAATCCTCTGAAGAGTCTTTAAGAGAGCAGGTTTAGAATCTAGTTTCTCATTTTTTTTTTCTTTGAAAATAATTCATCATCCATTGATCTGGTTTTGTTGATCCTTTATCATTTTCCTATTGGATATCAGCTTGAAAAGGCAAAGAAAAAGGAAGCTGCGTTCATTGTAACATTTGCAAAACGAGAACAAGAGATAGCAGAGTTGAAGGTAATTACCTTAAAATAAGGTTCTTGTCTGTTATTGCATTCGCATAATTTTGTATGTGTGTGTGTTTCTTTTTGGCATCAACCATGACCACCTCAGTAGATTATCTTTCTTCTTCAAGAAGGGAGTAGGAAGAAATCTGAAGTGCAGTCTTTCTTTCTCTCACCCTTTATCATTAACATCTAACAACAAAGAACATCAAATAATTGTCTGTACGAGGTTTTACTATATTCTGCTTCACATCTGCAATGCTCTTCGAATGAAAGTGCTGTAAGTTTTGTAGTCTCGAATGTTATATCTATTATTGACCTAGTTGGGAGTTGGAAAACATTTATTCTGGGCAATTTGGACATTTCAGTAGAAATTTTACCTCTCTTATATTCTGTTCAATTGTAAAGTGTCTGGGTACACCTAATAAATGGTCTGGATTCTGGAATGGCCACTTAATAATTTTCAACTACGTGACCATCTCCATCCTATCGATATGTTGTTGGCTGCTCAATCACTAGAGTCTTACATACTTCCTATCCTATTGTTTTTGTTGTTGTTGCTGCTGTTTTTTTTTTTTATTTTGTTATTTATTTTTCTTTTTTGTTTATGGTTGTCTGTAAACTTCTCCAGTCTGCTGTGCGAGATCTGAAAGTGCAACTCAAGCCACCATCAATGCAGGTAAGTTTATAACATGAGCGTTTAAGTGGATCTATGGAATCAATTTGTTTGCTGATGATTCTTCTTTACGCATTTATTTTACAACCCCACTGGCTTTCCAGCTTCTTTTGAGGCATTGTAGAGATTGCTTTTGATTCCTTTCTCAGTTGCTTGTATTTCAGTTTTTATGGTTGTGTACTGCATCTAGCTTACATATATGTACATGTAACAGTAGTACATGTCATTCAGTACTAAAGAGCATGGGTGATGAACTACTACATCGTTTATTTGATTATATTCCTATTGTTTGTAACCTACTTGACTCATTTAAAAGTTCAGTGTATGTAAGAAAAAGGTTGTATTTTTTTATACCTTACCAACAATGATGACATTCCCAATAAATTCATCTTTGTTAGGCTAGATGTAATATTTTACAGTTTTTTATAATTATAATACTATAATATTTTTTTTTAGTTCTTTTCCTCTTCATTTTTTTCCTCCTCCTTTCAACCCTCTTTTATTTTAGCTTATTTTTCATCTCTTTTGTCTTATTTCCACTTTTTTTCCCCTCTCCCTTTCTCTTTCTGTCTTTTTTTCCGATCTATCATTGGGTTCATCTACCACCAACCCCAGTTAACTTGGGTTATTGGTGTTGTTGATGTTGATGTTGAATACTATAATAAATATAAAATCAATTCAAAATGTCCATGTCATCTAGTGTCTGATCTAGGACCTTAGATTAGTGGGGCCAATTTAATAAAAAAAGATAAATTGACAATAATTATTATAATATGAAGATAAATGTATGCATATTAAATCATATAAAATCATTTTAAAAATTTCAGGGATATTATTCACCATGAGATCAGAGAAAAATATAAAAACTTATAATACCCATTAGTAATTTTTCCCTCCCCATGGGGTAAGTAGTTTTTACCCATTAGTAATTTTTCCCAAGTTGAGGGGTGCTTTTGCCCACACCCACCAGGGAAGAAAAACTATGAAATTTTATAGGTGTCTTCCAATTTTAAATCTAAAACACTGAGCAGGTATGTAGGTATGATGCTTCAAACACAGCAGAAAATGGCTCATGTTGCATGTGCTACCAAGGGCAATAAACACCCACGACACAACGCAGTGGGGTTCGTGTGTCGTTGGCATTGCCCTGTGCTAATGTGCCATACTGCACCATTAACATCATTGAACATACTAGTGTTTTTCTTTTTACTTTTAATTTAATTCATTGTAACATGTACCATTGTACCTATGTATTGACTCTAGGGATAGAAGATATCGGGATATTACTTCTTTAGGTCAATATTGGATGGTCCACTTGAGTTTGGACCACAATGATCCACTCTGTATAATGGGTGACTGTATTATTTTAATATAACAATTCCGCATAATCATATCCGATGGCTATCAATGTAGGATTACTGGTGGTCCAGGGCCACCTTATATGTTTACAACTTCACTAAACTTTGACAAATAAGGAATGTTATTGAATTGTCCTTATAGTGGTTCCTCTGTATTTTCACAGCATGGTTAGATGCTATTTTGTGTATGTGGCGTCTTTGTTTATATCATCTCACATGTTTGTTGAAAGTTAATCCTGCGGTGCAACTTCCCCATCAAGTTGGTTGTATCTTGTATTCTATTTTTGTTCTTTTGGTTCTCCTCAAAATGATAATGCCTTGATATCCTTTGGAATATAATTTTCAGGCTAGGAGGTTGTTACTAGATCCAGCTGTTCATGAAGAATTCACGCGTTTAAAGGTTTGTTGTTCAACTTGATTGTGACTTTTATTGGATAAAGTTTTGATCTCTTTCTCTGTCAGACACATGGAGGTGGGGAAAATTGAGTGTGATAACTCATGTTGCAATAGGAAAAGGTTAGTTAGTCCAAGTTGTCTACTCAGGTTTTTTCACTGAGGGATATAGTGAAGAAACATATTGTTACTGTGTATGATGAACAGTGTTGTCTCAAAATAGCAGTTGTGTCCAATCCTTACACTCCATGTGCTTTACGTGGAATGCTCTCAATAATTTCTCTTGGGTTATCAAAGAAAAAAAACATAATAGCAGTTGCATTCCTTGTTCACTGGGGTAACAGTAAGAGATTTTTTTTATTTTAGAGGTCACAAAATGAAATGGAACAGAATTAACACAAGATGGAAGAGTATAGCCAAGCTTTGTAGTTTGTACTATGGGTATGTGATGCAGACAGTGCTTGTAACATATGAGGTAAAGGGGATAAATTTGATGGTAGATGGTGCTTATAGATGTGTAAATGTGATTTTCAGATGGCATGTTAGAATAGGAAAATTCCAGAGACAAATCCAGAGCCGGCTTCCTTCTGAGATGTGTTTGGCTCATTTACAGATGCTTTAGAGCCGATATCTTGTACATGTTGTCTTGATTGTGTTTTCTTTTGGCACAAGATAGTTGTTTTAGTTACATGTTTCTTTTCTTTCATATATATCACATATCCTCACAAGATTTCTCATCTGATAATAGAACTTAGTTGAGGAAAAGGATAAGAAAGTAAAGGAGTTGCAAGATAACATTGCTGCTGTAAGTTTTACTCCCCAAAGCAAGATGGGGAAGATGCTGATGGCTAAATGTAGAACCCTGCAAGAGGAAAATGAAGAGATTGGAAATCAAGCGTCTGAGGGGAAGGTGCTTCCATCTTTGCTTTATGCCTCTAATTGTCACTTTCCCCCCTATTTGTGTTGTATTGGTAACAGGAAGTAATGTTACACTTGCATGCGTGCCCCATTTGTCTTCATTTTCCTTTTTTGTTTCCCTCTTGGTATGCAGATGCATGAATTAGGGATGAAACTTGCATTGCAGAAGTCCCAAAATTCACAACTTAGAAGTCAATTTGAAGGTTTGTAGTTGAATGGAATTCTTTTAATGTTGTTCTGCCTCTTTATTCCCTTGACTTACACCAGCTACTCTCTGCAGTGTCACCTTTTAGATTCATATAAAGTGCATCATCTATGGACCTTTATACATTAGAAACTTATATAAACACTAGTCATTGACATTGACTACAGGGTTGCAGAAGCACATGGAAGGACTGACAAATGACGTGGAAAGATCCAATGAAATGGTGTTGACTTCTTTCTCCTTTTCTATTTTTTTGGTTATTTAAAGATTGCTGTGCATGTTCTGTTATAAAATGCCTCATGGATCATGAGAAACAATGTGAACAAACGGTGAATTTTTTGTTTGCGGATCCTGCAACTCAGGTGAAACATTCGAGGAATTCAACTATTGCATTGGGAAAAAGACTGACCTAAATAAATGACTTCTGATATGAATTTAAATGATTTTACAGATTAAAAAAACTCTACCACAAGTTTCTAGAAACTGTTTATATAATTTCCTCAAATTTAGTGTTGAATATAAAAGTTTTGAGAGGATGAAATTTTTTTATTACTATGTAAAATAAAAGATTAATATTTATGTTGAAATTTTTATGCCATGTAAGTCCTTTGATTGATAGAAATTGAGACGTGATTTGAAATGGGAACTTTTTGTATACTTAGAATCTTTTATATCCCACTCAAGCAAATGTTTTCCATGGTTTGTGCAGAAAGTATTAAAAGAATACCAACTTAATCCAGACACACTATTTGGTTCTGTATCAATCTGGTGGTGTCTGTACTTGTAATTTTTTTCAAGCTCGGACTACTATTTCTTGTTTTTCGGGTACTTATTCATGGAAGATTTACTTGACATGTTTATTTAGAAATTGAGTGGCTTACAAATTAACAAATTGTAATCTTATATTATACATTTGAAATATGAATCTTGTGTAGATGTTAATCTCCGTGTACTTGTTCTTGAAAGATTTTACTTTGATATGTTTATTTAGGAAAATGAGTGGCTTAGAGAATCAAATATTAACACATGATATATATCTTATTATAATTCAATTATAAATATGAATCTTGCGTAAATGTTTATCTCTCTCTCTCTCTCTCTCTCTCTCTCTGCGTGCGTGTTTTTTCCTTAAAATATTTAATATATCTTAATTTTTGTTTAGCTCAGTTCGTTTAAATTTTATTGTCATTGTCTGAGCTTCATAGCCAGGTGCCAATTGAACACCCCATTTTCTGAAACTAGCATTGCCCCCAAGAGCATGGTTGAATAGCGTGTACTTGCGTACTGTATTGAGCATGGTTTTCTCTGTATGAATGCGTTAATTTTTTTTGACAATTATCAGAACGTGGTATTTTAAATTTTATAACCAAAATTAAACAGTAGTCTTCTTAGCAGATACAGGCAAATTGATATTTGAGAATCCAACCTAAAATGGATGATTTCATTGCAGGTTCTTATGTTACAAGAAAAATTAGAAGAGAAGGATCGGGAAATACAGAGACTAAAACACGAGCTTCAACAGAAGAACTTGGAGGATCAAAGACTAAAACATGAACTTCAACAGAAGAACTTGGAGGATGGAAATGACAATCATGAGATGATAGCCGGGGAGGCTGCTAACTAATTTGATATATATATATATATATATATATATATATATATATATATTTGTGTTGTAGTAAACAATTTATTCATTTTTTTTCTTCTTTTTAATGTCTTTTACTGTTGTACATTATATTAAATTTTTGCGAAAACTGTGGATATTTATGAGGAATGATTATGCTTTGAATGGAATCATGGAAAATATAGTAGATTGAGCTACTTTTCAATATAACCCATGACATTTAGTCTGTTACAAGGGAGGTAGGGAAAAATTATAAATAAAAATTATAAATAGTAAACTTTCTAAATAAATTTCAAGATAGGGCAATGCTACCGTGGACCACCTTATAAGTGATCTAAAATGCACATTTTTATTCACGGCTAGATTCATCTAATCCTCACTGATATAGCATGTACCTTTCACATTGGATTATTCTCTCCCTAATTAGAAACACTCCACCCCCTGGCACCACCGGCCGATACTCCATTACTGCTGTGTGTATCTCAGAAACAGGAACTCCACCACCATCAGCCACACTGCCTTTGCCATTGTCACGGTCCACTGCCTTCGCCACCCAGAAAATACCGCAGTGTATTAAATATATAAACCATTCAAATATTCACAAAAAAAATCCAAAATAGAATGCTTCACTTGAAAAGATCGTATGATCCTTTGTGAGGAAAAAAGAATCTCCAAAAACTAAATCATATAAAATCACCTTAACAGTATCCCACAAAGCAAAAGAAAAAAGAGGAGACAAATCATGAACTTGTATAGCACAGTGGATTGGAACATATCGGTGTATAAAGTTGTAAACTTTTACCAAATAGATTTACAAAGCTTTTGAATTTCCAATTTCTAATTCCTGATTGAAGCAACCATGGTGAAATGGAAATGATAGCAAAATTTATCAATTGGGTTTCATATATGGTGATAAAAAAATATATGGGTTGTTTGTGTTTAAGATTAAATGACGGAAGAGGTACATGATATTGTTGGAGAAATCAATATGTGCAAGGCCAAGTGGAGATGGTGTCCATGGAGGGATGCGGGGGAGATGATAAGGTTTTTGTGTTTATTTGTGGGTGTGAGGATAACGAAGGGGCCGAAAGTGAAGGATACAAGGGAGGCCACGAGTTCTGCGAGGAGGGTTATGCATTTGGATTTGGTGGATTCCATGAACAAGTGAGGATTCCGGCTCGCAATGGTTCCTACCAAGATTTAAGGTCACAACATCATTCCCGATGCTGGAATACAGGATCTTGTCGTTAGGCACATGTCGGAGTGTTGCCGGAGATTGTGGAGATGTCACCGAAGCAATCAAGGCGTTGCCGGAGACAACCAAGAGAAGGAGAATAAAGAGGGGAAAATATGATATAGATGGTGTACAATAACCTTGTGCTACTTAGATTAATCAAAGTACTGTAAATAATGGTGAACCACCTATTAAGGTGGGTCACCCAAGAATCCTCCTTCAAGATATGGACACTAAATATCTCTATGTGACGCCACTATTAATTTCAACGAGACCATCCTAAACCAGAAGTACCAACGTTTCCAACTGGTTGAATAGGTTCTACCAATCCCTTCGTAGAACTGCCAAGCCCTTCCCCCTGCACATAGATACAAAATGATTATTATACAATGATAATTTCTTGTAAAAATAAATGTGCATAAGCCTGAAGCATTCGAGAAAGTTGTGATAGGAGTTGAAATTATATTAGCAATTCTTAAGAATTTTCAATTAAATAAAAAGGAGTAATTTGATGATAAGAAAGTAAAAAGATACCTCCTTCCAACCCATGCTTTTTAGAAGTTTTCTGGCATAACTACGAGCTCCAAATGACATCTCCAAGGCCTCTGCCGTAGCTTCTTGTGGACAATCATCAACAGGTGAAGATGGTGTATTATAAATGTCAGACAGTTTCTTCTGTCCTGGACCCATGCCAAAGCCACCATGCAATATTCTTCTTTCAGCAGCCCTATCTCTGTATTGATGTTTTATTTTCTGGTAGAGAAAACAGCAAATTAGTTGAAGACTAACAGATTCTGGAGATATCCTTATATGTAGTCAAATAAGAAATACAAGCTTAGAATCGTTCTCCATGTTGTTATATTCTCTCAACTTCCCTAACCCACAACTCTGATTGAGTAATGAAATTTTTTTAAGCCTTAGCAGTCAGTTACTATAGATATCTACTAACTTCTATCATTCTATGTGCTTTCTCAAGAAGTTGGACAGCCATTTATTATAATTATAATATGAAGAAAATGCAGCAACTTGTTTGACTTCTAAATCAGAATACACACCTTAGAGGCAGAGAGCTGACTTGGCAATGCAGACAAATCCTTCTCAATAGAGGTTTCATCCAAAGCTGAAGCAGAGCTTTCACTGGACTTAGAGTGACGTTTGATTTTTCTATTAGGTGATAACTGGGGAAAATCCCAATGTTCCGTTGGATTGGAAGAATCATAAGTTGATAATGAAGCCACATATTTTGCGCTAGGATTTCGCAATCTGTACACTTGTCCTGATAAAAGAACATGACAAGCAGCCATATTCAGTCCAGAGAGTACCTCTAGCACTACCATTTTACTGAAAATCCCAACACTGCTGTATTTTAAAAATTACTCATCCGTGATTTTAAAATGGAATTTGACAGGTTATATAGGAAAGATATACAAGCACGATTTTTTATTTTATTTTAAAATTACATATGATTACATCTCATGACATGGAGAAAGATATTGACTAGCAAATACGAGAGTAAAATGCAAACCTGTTTTAACTCGTACCAGATCGAGATGTGCTTCACAGATGGGAGCAGATCTTAATTTCCCTCCACTGAAAGGGATAGATGGATGTTGCTTTGCAGATGGTTTCACCAGTCTACCAACCAACCTTGCCATCTTATCTTTTCCATCTCTTTTGGATCCCGTAACCATTTCCCAATCCCACAAGTCCACAATTGGAACCTCTGAAACCAGATCTTTCCCTGATTCAGTAACTTGACCATATTGAGCTCGCCATTTCTCTTCATCCAATGAGATGGCTGTAAAGGTATGGATCAAGTATGAAGTATATGAATAAAAGTAGCATGCAATTACCCACATGGTATGGAAACTGTCTATAATGTCCATGCAGACAAATAAAAACAGTTAACAGGAAACTCAAGCAAACTAGTTGCAGAGTTACAATAGACAAGGAAACAAGCCCATGTTAGATTATTTGGACATTTAAGGAAACAAGTTGATTCTGGCACTATATCCAAGGTGTGCATCATAATGATTTTTCTACAAAATAAAATTTAGAAGTGTATAGAGTATATAGACTGAAATAGTTTTTATAGACACAAGCTGACAAGCATATGCCATATCCAAATCTTGTTGCTTTTCAAATGATTATACATATGAAGCAGACAAGCATGCAATCAGTGGTAATACCTTCATCTATGGTGCTTCTGTCAGCTATGCCATATTCGTCCTCCATGTCTGGGATCCACTCACCTTCTTCCAGTTCATAAGTGTTGCTATAAGGTATACCTTCATCCACAGTACTTCTATTATCAGCTAAGCCATTTTCATCTCCTGGTTCTGAGATCCACTCGCCTTCCACTTCACAAGTTTTGCTGTAGGCTATACATTCATAAAACAAATTCATTTAGGAGCTATATTAGATATCACATCAAAACAAAAACTATAAAAGTTGTATACAAGTACCAACCACCAGCTGCTAACGAGTTATATCTATCATCTGTTTCAAATGGCACTGTCTCTGCATCAGCTTCACTAACTTCTACGTTCTTGTAGCCAGATAAGTAAAGATCGATAAGTGTGTCCTCTAACCTGTTAGTTAGCAAAATGAAGAATTTGCATGTGAAAATTTTGAAGGTAAAGATCATCAATGGAATAAGGATGTGTAAGGTGGATACCATTCTGATGGTGGTGGAGGAGGATCTTCACAAGTTGGACTACTCACGGAATTTGTGGCATCTATTACAAAGACAGCCACTTAGATAACTGAAGTTACTCATATTAACTACTGCTGCATGTCTGAAACACCAAAATGTTGATGCTCCAAGAGTAGTAGAAAATCAATTGCCTATTAGATTAATATAACAAAGTGCAAATATTGGGGACATGACAAGGCAGCAGTTGGCAGCAACCCCCTGTCCCTGGCTACTGCAGAAGTTGTTTCCTATCATCATCATACTGTAATATTGTTGACAAGACTATTTTTGATAGTATGGTCATCGGGAATTAATGCAAATACAGAAATAAAGTTGGCAGGTTATAAGGTTAATATTACTCACCAGCAGGTGCTTCATCAGCCAGGGTTCCTGTCTGTTGGTTAGTTTCAAATTCACTTTCAAGGAAGGAAGGGTGATCCTTATTGTTGTTACCATCATATATTTGTTGAGTATTTTCTTTTGTAGTTTCCTTGCACTGATACGTTTCTATATTATCATCCTGAGATAACAATGCAATAAAATTTAAGTTTCCAACATACGATGATAGTGATTTAAGAGTTTAGCTCTGAAAAAAATTAATGATGTATAGATTAGTTAGAATTTCAAACCTACCTCTTTGGTACCTAAAAGCACATAATTCCCATCCTCAAATTTGTAATAAGCACCATCTTTGTTGCTATAGTACCAGCCAGCATTAGGGTCGTGGTAGAATCCACTACTGCACAAAGTTAAATACATTTCCCCCCAATAAATAAAGAGAGGAGACAAAGTTAATTGACTACATTTTTTTTATAAAAAAAAGAAGCATTTTATCATATTCATGATTTACATGCAATCTACAGACTATCACATACATGATACATGCAAACCAAAAGAAGAATCTGTTTGGTTAGAGGGTGTGGAATCATATAAGTCATTCTCATGATTGATTGGGTTGTTTTTTGGGAAAGAAAAAACTCATTCCCAATCCGGTAATTCCCATTTAATTTCATAAAAATAACAAATTATTTTCCATCATATTTTCTTTTGATCAATTCTAATTTCTAACACACCATACATAACGTAGAGTAATCATGAAATTCCATCCATACTCATATCAAACAAAAAGAATGGAGGTGAACATTCCATCCCCAATCTATCCAAATCAAGCATTACTGTATGTAAAAAAAAAAAAAAAAAAAACGCTAATTTCACTACCACTATAGCTTCGGGATTACACAATAGATCAACAAGCACCAATGCATAACGAAATTTTATTGTTCCGAAAATAAGAATCACTAAAAGTTAAATTGAATGAAAACCTAGCTTCTAGCTATAAAATTTCAATCAATAATTAAGGAAAATTCATTCATCCATGAGTATGTTCGAAATTGGGGGGAAAGGAAAACCTGGCGTGGAAGTAAAGTTGTGAATTCTCATCCCAAACAAATGAAGAATCGCTATTTTCACGATATTCAGAATCTGCGTCCATATCTTCTGTCTGAACCTTCATTCAATTGCTGAATCTCTCTTTTGTTATCGTTGGAATCTTCTGAAACAAATCCTTGTAGAGAACGGAGGAGCAAAGCAAACACGGCTGTTGCTTCCTGCACCTCCTCCAGGTTTCTTCATGCACCGTTTCGGAATTTTTTATTTTTATTTTTTACCTTTCGGCTTGGTTATTCCGAAAAGCCAAAATCTGTAATTATTCTATAATGTAATTTTACATTTTCGATTGCTCATTTTGGAAGTTAAAAAAAAAAATGTATGAAGTAACTTGGCCCAGCCCAATAATTCACTTCCCAGATTCCAAAAATATACTTTTAAACCTGAATAATCCTCTAAACAAAAGCAATTTCTCTAAGTATTGAATTTATTTAATGGTCCAACTCATTTAACATATGTTTTTTCATATGAATAGATCATATATGAAATTATATTTATCTTTTTTAAAAAAGAATATATTTATTTTAAATTTTAATAGAAAATGTTATGATAATTATTTAATTAAAAGCAAAATACATTTTACTTTTTATTTAAAAATAGATATACTTTAAAAATATTCTTTTCCTTTTACTGATAAATCATTCGATATGACTAGATTTTGTGTTTTATTTTCTTTCTTTCTTTCTTTTTTATATGAAGTTTTTCTGGAACTAGAGATCTCTAGAGTTTTCTAGTGGGACAAAACAGTGCTGCCGTGCTGGTTACCCATTATAAAACAATTGTTCGATGAACCAAAGAGACTATTAACATATTTTTTAGTATTCATTTTAATATGCTTCACATTTAAATTTAACTATAAATAAACTCTTGTATAATAATTTTTTCATGAATCAAATATTAACTTAAGTTATTTTTTTACATTTTTTAAATTATACAATTTTACTCAAATCAAATAAAATTAACAACGGCAAAAAAATTAAAAAATTATAAATTTAATAAAAAATTACAAAAATGCAGCAATTTGTAAAGTAATTACAAATATATAACAACCAAATACGTAGAGGACTGACGTGTTGAAACACATTCACTATAGACTTAACCTAACTTCATTCATGTCGTCCCTGGACGTGATTAATCACGCAGTTTGGTGAAGCAGTCATGTTCATCCTGGACATGACCCTGTTGTGTTGCACTGTTTTGTTGCTGTCTCTTATCATATATATATATATATATATATATAATTATATTTATATATGTGAATGAAACAAGGAAAGAATATTATAATGTATATGGGTGCTGGGAGGAACCTAAAGTGTATGGACTATTTATATACTGGGTAAGGCCAACCGAGGTAGGTATAGCCGAGATGTTGGGAAGAATTGTATATAGCGAATCTAAGTTGGCCATGCTTACGTAAAGAACCAAATATTTTATGCTGAAACTGGATTCGGTGTGCTGAGGTGCCGAGGTAAGTATAAGATAAGTGAGTGGAATTCGGCAAGTGCGTGTGATAAGTGAGAGGAGTCCGGCCATGCCGAGGTTGGTGTAATCAATGGCGGATCCAGAAAATAAATTAATGGGGGCACTCAAAAGTTTAAATACATAACTAGAAAAATAATTACAATGTTATCCTTCTAGGCCTTATTTTTTGGAATTCCTTCATAATTGCATTATTATCAATGCTTTCAAATACATCTTTTTCAATATAAGGTATTAAACAATCATTCAACCATTCATCTCCCATCCGATTACGAAGTGCAGTCTTGATGTATTTCATAGCTGAAAATGCTCTTTCCACAGATGCAGTTGCAACAGGCAAAGTTAATGCTAACTTTACAAGTAAATAAACCAAAGGATACACAATATGTTTTTTCTTTTCAACCATCTTCTTGGCAAGATCAGCTATTCCTTGCAAATTCAAGAAATCACGATCACTTTGCACATCAACAATATACGTGTCGAGCTGATATTCAAGCATGACAAGATCATTCAAATCAAAATCTGAAGGATAAAAGCCAACAAATTCACACAACCTATTCTTATCAAATGTTGAGAAAGAGTTGCATGGATTTAAACATGCCATGCATTTCAACAAATTCGAACTAACTTCACTAAAACGATCATTCAACTCTTCAAGTTGAGTATCTATTACTGCATAAAATATGTCAACCTTAAAGTGATGCAGATGAGTAACTGGTCCTCTACGTTTTGTTCTCCCTTGTAATGCAAGTGCACTTTCCATATCAGGGATATCTATATCATGTCTGATACAAAACGCAGAAGTCTTCTGAAATAGATTATCCCACCCATTATCTCTCGTCTGTTGTAATAACACCTTTGAAACTTTTACAAGATTTATAGCATTCACAATATCTTGATCTTTTCTCTGAAGTGCTTGTGACAACTCATTCGTTATTCCTAAGACCTTGATCATTAGGTTCAAAAGTAATACAAATTCGAAAGTTTGCATACGCATCATAAGGCCAGAGGCTTCAGATCTTTTTGCATGTATAAGTGTTGTGT
>PYAF01005573.1:614221-653442 GCA_007407185.1 Glycine tomentella
CCCCCTCCCCCCCCACCCAGACGCTCCCCCCTGTTTTCTATTTTTTTCCCCTTTCTTCCTCCCCTTCCCCGTTCACCCCTCCCCCTCCCTCATTTTTTATTTTTATTTTTTTCCCTTTCTTTCTCCCCTTTCCCATTCCTCTATTTTTTCTCTTTCCCTCACGGTCATCCCCTCCCCCACCGCGTGCTTCCTGTCAGTACTCCGTCACCACTCCGCCTCCGCTTCCCCCTCAGGTATGGTTTCTTGTTGTTTTTCCGTTTTCTTTCCCGTTCATTTCTGTTACAATATTAAGTATTATTTTTTTTAAAAAGGTGCGGATCTTGGGGGTTTTTGTGGAAGAACTAGATCTCCACGTGGAGATCCTCATTCCTCCTTTAGTGGTGGATCTAACGAAGCACAGATCTTCAATTCAAGATCTCTCTCCAAGATCCAGTACTAAAGTTACTCTAAGTGTATTCGATTGTAGCATCCCTTATTATTTTAGGAAGAATATGAGTGCTGGACCGACAATAATATTTCTCAGGAAAAGCTGGGGTGATGTGACCCGAGAAAGCAAAAGCTGGGCTAATATTATGTACTTTGTTTAGTTATTACATATATATATATATATATATATATATATATATATATTTTTTTTTTTTCTTGAATAGATAAGTTTCCAGGAAAAACCGGGGTGTTGATGTAGGCCTACCATCCTAATTTTCTATATTTACATATGCTATTAGTCTTTTAGTTTAAAAGTTAAGATTAACTAAAATCATTCACGTATTCTTATTATTCTTAGTAATTAAAAAATTCCTGCACTCTATAATCCTCCATGCTATATTTCTTCACGTAGCTATATTCCGGCCAGCCTGAAACACTTATCTCAGCACCTCAGTAAATGCCGGATTCATGCTCCTTTAGTATATATATACAAACCTCAGCTCATATGAAATGTCGGATCTTACTGGCCATAATACTGCATTTCTGCATCTCGGCCTGGCCGGGCACATCCACCTTGAAACCTTTAACCTGCCGGGTCATGATGGTATTTAGACACCTCGGCATCACCTCCATTTCCTGCTGTTCCGGATTAAACATGCATAGACCGGTAACCATATACACCGAGAACACAACCCGACACCCATAGCTATATGACATCTCGGCATTTATACACTACCAGAATTATACCTTATACCATCTCCGCCCTTAGCAAAACCGGACTCCCCTCACTTATCATACACTCATTTCTACACCCTTGAACTTATGCAAGCCTGGCTAAATTCATGGTACCACTGCAGTTCAGGTCACACTCACACTATGCACCTCTGCCGGTTCAAATATAGTTACCCATCTCGGCACCTTTACAAGACCAGTTACCCATCCCGGCACCAGTCCGGACATACCTACCACGGCACCTATGCCCTGCCGGAATTATACTTGGATTTCGGCACCCTTACCCACTTACTATACGTGCACCTCGACATCCCTCACTGCACCTCGGCCCTTAACACGAACCATGCATAACCATGCACACGACCCGGCACTATAGTAACTCAGATAACACCCCATCAAGCTCGGCCATACCAGTATGGCTGCAGCACCAAGACCGGCCATACCCATAAACCATGCAGTTGCTGTCATACGTACCCAGCTTGATACACTATCTCGGCAACCATGCATGCATGTCCGGCCATCCCGTATGCTATACCCGGCACCCATGTAATCACCTCGGCAAGTCCGAGTCCGACTAGCATGATTAAGCATGATTAAGGTGAGACAATGGCCAAAATGCCACACTTTTTTAAAAAAATTCCCAGAATGCCACGCATCCAAAAGAATTTGTCAAAATGTCACGCCACCTATTTTGCTGGTCACATCAGCGAAGTCCACGGACTGACGTGGCGTCAGATGGCATAATTCGCTACACAGTGTAGCTAACTAGGTACGACACGTGGCGACATGTGGCAGACTTTCAAAATTTCATATAAACTTCGAACAACCATAACTTTTGACTGGAACGTCCGATTGAGGCGTATAATATATTAAAACGACCGTAATTGAGAGAAGAATACCTACCTATAGGGAATTTGGTCAAAAAAATTTCCAAAACAAGCCTCTAAGTGCTTCAAAATTAGGATTTAAGATTCAATTATTCAAAAAATTCATTTTTATCTATTTTTTCAATTATTTAATTAGTTAATTTAATATTATTTTTTTTCAATTATTTCTCTCAATTACGATCATTTTGATATATTATGCCCCTCAATCGGACGTTCTAGTCAAAAGTTATGGTCGTTCGAAGTTTATACGCAATTTTGAATGTCTGCCACGTCATGCCACGTGTCGCCACGTGTCGTACCTAGTTAGCTACACTGTGTAGTGAATTATGTCATCTGACGCCACGTCAGCCCGTGGACTTTGCTGATGTGGCCAGCGAAATAGGTGGCGTGGCATTTTGACATTTTTTTGGATGTGTGGCATTCTGGGAATTTTTTAAAAAAAGTGTGGCATTTTGGCCACTGTCTCGATTAAGGTTAACTTCGGTTAGCATGATTAAGCCTCAAGGCATAAAAAAAGGAGCAGCGTATGAATATGATATGAGACAGCAACAAAACAGTGCAGCACGGTCAGCCATTTTCCCTTTTTATATGAGGCAACACGGTCACGTCACGTGACTGCTTCACCAAACACGTCCATGGAAGGCGGGATTAATCACGTCAGGAACGACGTGAATGAAGCTGATTACGTCTATAGTGGACGTGTTTTAACACGTCAGTCCTTGGCGTATTTGATTGCTATATATTTATAATTACTTTACAAACTGATGTATTTTTGTAATTTTTTATTAAATTTGTAATTTTTTAATTTTTTTCCCAATTAATAACTTTAGTAAACTTTTTCCACTTTAATGCAACAACATATAAGGCCATCAGTATCGTCCGAGTTGCTTAAATCTAAGAATTTATTTTTTACTTTTTTTCTCCTTTAAGGTGGTCTAAGTAACAAATTCAGCATCTTAAAATTAAGCATAGCAACTTATATAAGAAACACTCAATTAGGAAATTAAAAAATATTTTATTTATACCTACAAGTATTATCTAGTGCAAAAAAGAAAAAAATGTTATCTATATATATATGGAATCACTTCAAAGAAATCTTGCATTGGAGAAAAACACAAACTTCATTTCTTATTTATTTACATGCTTATAGAACCCACAATGAATAAGAAATGCAAGTAAGTTCCTACTGCACTACATGTCCTAAGTACTTGAACTCGAAAAAAATAGTTAAGATAGAATAATTTTATCACGTACGTACTCAAAGTATTAGATTATTTAATTAAAGGTCATTCTAAAAAAATAGTTATTTAATTAAAGGCGTCCCAAAATCATGACTCAATAAATTTTCATTGTTCAGAATAAAAGGGAAAAAATACATGTAAATAAAATAAATATTTTCTTCATATAATTTATTTCATATTTAAAATCAAAATTTAAATTTTTAATCACTTAATTAAAAAATACATGTAATTACCAACTGTCTAAATCAGTGTTGATTTTGATAGAGATCAATATTTTTGAAAGTAGATAAATATTTTACACTTAAAAATATATAATAAAAAAACAAGGTATTTCCATACTCAGTAAACACTGCTGCGAAAATACTACCTGCATATGTCAAACACAACTATTTTTTGTTTAATATAACATCATTATTCTGCATGATAGTGATCTGACCCATATACCCTCGCCCTATCCCTTGCCCTGGCTATATCTGTAACTAGAATGCCCTACACACGATTAAAAAAAAATCACAATATGGTAAACAACGGAACTAAATTCGCGTTCTCTATATAAACCCATCATGCCACCACACTCTAACCACCAAACCAAACCAAATAGCTAACCTAAACATCATAACCTCTTTTTTTCTTTCTTTTTTTTCTTTTTATTCTAGATCCTTGAATTCATTCCCACGACTTGTCACTTTTTCTTACATTTCACTTACCATGGCCCCAAGCTTAAGCAAAACTGTGGAACTAAATTCATTAGGTCTTGACACATATAATGCTTCTCGACAAAAACGATGAACTCGGACTCCCCTACGTGTTGATGCTTCCGAGCCTCGCTGCAACCTGGTTTGGATGATTACGTGGACGTTTGCGTGGAGAGCGGGTCGACACGTGTCAGTGGCTCCAGCTTCAGGAGCTGCTTGTACTTCCACGTTGCCATGTAGGCTCGTGAAGTTCGAGGAAAACTACAAGTTTTAGACACTATTGTAGTGGAAACGGTTCTTATAATAAGAAAGGGCATGGGTGCCTTTGTTAGGGACTTGAGGGAACAATTTAGGAGCCTAGAACAGGTGTTTGTGTGGCACACGCTTTGTGGGTACTGGGGTGGGGTCAGACCTAAGGTTCGGGGCATGCCCGAGGCTAAGGTTGTGACTCCGAAGCTGTCGAAGGGGCTAAAAATGACAATGGAGGATTTAGCGGTGGATAAGATCATCAATAACGGAGTTGGACTGGTGCCACCACACTTGGCTCACCGTTTGGGCTCCACTCGCGCTTGAAATCGGAGGGAATTGACAGCGTCAAGGTTGACGTTATACACCGTTTGGGCTACATTTCTTCTTATTGCTCTGTTTGGTAAAAAAAAGTTGAAGCTGCTTTAATCCTTAATATAATATTATATTAATTAATAATATAATACTATTTACCAATAGTTTAAATTAGAAAAACATATATGTCTTATGTTTGGAATAGAAAGTGGAAGGAAAAGAGGTAAAATGAAAGATCTAATAAATAGTTTTATTTTGCTTTTGTTATTTTCACTTTCCCTTATTATTAATACACCTCCCTTTTAATTAATTATTTTTTCTCAAAAGTACCCTTGAAAATACACCCCCTTTGCAACTCAGTCCACACTTTAGAACGGTCATCCGTTGCATAGGCACAACAATCTCACAATTCAATGGTACCCAATGTTTAATTTCGTCTTTATTGTATTACAATTTCAAATAAAGTATTGTAAGTTTTATGTTTGAATTTGCTTTCCCCAAATTAAGAAAAAACATTGAACCCACAAACCCGGGTGAGTTTGCTTCCAGGAAAGTGTTTTCATGTACATTCCAGAAATTAGATTAAAATATGAATTTCCAATGTGACTTTCGTTTCATTTGTTCCATATCGGCTAACATGACTTCTTGTGCATAACATCAACACAAATTCTCTTATAAAGGTAAGAAAATTTTAAAAAATTAAGAACATGACTCTTATCTCCTCTCTTTCATGTTGGATTGGGCTTCCTCCTTCAATGCTGGCCCAGGTCTATTGAGGATTCTAAAACTCTAAATCTACTTCACCACTATAAATATCTTAGTTGAGGGTGGAGGCGATAATTAGAATCAGAGAACGCAGCGCAACGTAGACAGAATTTGAGAGCCTCAAGTGACATTCTTGAGTGCACATTTGAGCAAACCTTGTGCTTTGCATTTAAGAGATCTCTAGAGAGATTTTAAGTAAAACACTTTAGGGAGTTTGATTATCACCATTGTTGGAAAGGTTGTGTGAACCACCACATTGGTGTATTTTGATTCTTTGTAACCAGTATTATTATAGTGAAAGTTTGATTCTAGACTAGTGTCCCGTGAGTTTTTTTACTTCTTCACATTGAGGAAGGTTTTCTCACGTTAAACATATTGATTGTGTTTTCTTCTATCTCTCTCCTCTCACATTTTTGTTTCGCTTTCGCAATTGATTTGAGGGTTCGACCATAACTGAACAGTGGTATCAGAGCCCGTGTTCGAGGGTTCTGAAGGAGACGAGATGGAGACCAGTGACATAACTCATGACGGAGATATGTTCAAGCTAACCGTAGACAACTTCCCTTATTGGAGACCGATGATGGAAGATCATCTCTACTACAAAGATTTTTATGAGCCTATCGTTCTTGATGAAAGACCGACTGGCAAAACCGACAAGGATTGGGAGATCCCGAGTCGTAAGGCAGTTACCACGATCAGGAAATACATTGACAGAAGCCTCTTTGAGCACGTGTCTGATTTTACGAACGCGTATGAATTATGGAACAAGCTGGAATCCATAATTCATAAAAAGACACCTAGGAACAAAGTACACCTGGTTCACCGACTTGTGAAGCTAGAGTACAAGGACGACATGAGCATGATTGGGCACCTCAACACCTACAAAGGTATTTTAAATCAACTCTCCAAAGCTAATATAAAAATTGATGATGAGATGCAAGCTTTGTTGTTGTTGAGCTCACTGCCAGAAAGTTGGGATACTCTGGTAGTGACATTGAGTAACTCGGCTCTAGAAGGAAAATTGACTATGGACGTTGTGACTGATAGTCTCTTGAATGAAGAAGTCAGGAAAAGAGAACGAGGTGTTTCCAGCACATATGAGGCCACTGTGGCTGAAAATAGAGGAAAATCCGACTTTCGAGATAGAAGCAAGATCCGGAGTCAAGGTGGACGAGATAAGTCCAGAGGCCAATCTAAATCGAAATACAATTTGAAGTGTTTCTACTGTAGGAAGGTAGGACACAAGAAGAATGACTATTGGACTCTGCAGAAAGATGAGCAGCACGACAATGTGAAGTCAGATCAGATTGTTCTGAAGAAGAAAGAAGACAGGAACACCACTGCAATGGTTGCCAGTGTTGAAGCCAAGATATTTCTACTCGAAGAAGAAAATTTTTTGAATGTTGCCTATGATGATTGTGCCTGGATTGTTGACTCAGGTGCTTCTTTTCAGGTTACTCCTCACAAAAGTTTTTTCTCATCATACATAAGTGGCGACTTCAGAGTTGTGAAGATGGGAAATCAGGTGACCAATAAAATTGTTGGTGTCAGTGATGTAACCCTGACCATGGATGTCGAGTGTCGACTTGTGTTGAAAGATGTAAGGCATGTACCTGACATGCGATTGAATCTAATCTCGATTGGAAAGCTAGATAATGTTGGGTTAGTGAACTATTTTGGAGGATGTAGATGGAAGCTGCCCAAGGGAAACTTGGTGATGGCTAGAGGTAAGAAGGAATGCTTCTTGTATGTGATGCAAGGAAAGATAAATGGTGGAGAACTCAATTCTATCTGAGATGGACCTATCTTGGAGCTGTGGCACAAGCGTCTCGACCACATGAGTGAGAAAGGGCTCCAGATTTTGAAGAAGAAAGAACTATTGACCAGGTTGAAAGGCCAAGTGCTGGAGAGTTGCATGCACTGCCTAGCTGGAAAGCAGCACTGTGTTTCGTTTGTGAGACCTAATTAACCAAGAAGACACAAGAATATTCTTGACCTCGTCCATATTGATGTCTGCTCTATATTTGAGAGATCACTTGGTGGAGCTCAGTATTTTGTTTCCTTTATTGATGACCATTCCCGCAAAGTGTGAGTTTATTTGTTGAAGACTAAAGACCAAGTCCTCCAATCATTCAAAGAATTCTATGTTATGGTGGAAAGGGAGACTGGCAAGAAATTGAAGGTGGTTAGATCTGACAATGGTGGTGAGTATTGTCGTCCCTTTAATGCTTACTGTAGAGAAGCTGGGATACGACTTAAGAACACGCCCCCAAAGACTCCGCAGCTGAATGAACTTGCTGAGAGGATGAACCGAACTATTAAAGAAAAGGTCTGAAGCATGTTGTCCAATGTCAGGTTGCCAAAATCATTCTGGGGAGAAGCTGTCAAGACTGCTGTTGATTTGATCAACCTTTCACCATCACGACCACTTGAAGGAGATATTCTAGAAGAAGTCTGGAACAGTCAAAAAGCAACTTACGAACACCTGAAGTTGTTTGCCAAGCTTTCGTGCATATCCCTTGTAATATCACTAAATTTAATTAAGGTAATTTAGGTGATATTTGCTTAATTAAACGGATTTATGAAAGTAAGGGCAGTTTGGTCTTTGTCGGAGGTACGGGTGTAGTTAGTAATTGCTGGACGCATCCCCTGTTTCTTGTTAAAAAACTAGCAGAATACGTTTTCTGTCATTCTCTCATTCTCTTTTCTTCTCCTCTGATTTTCTCTCCACTCCCAAGCTCTCTTCTTGTTATTTCCACTTGTTTAGTGGTTGGATTCACAAAACAAGAAAGAAACAAAGCCCTTTTCTTTGTTCTTTGTTGTTTTGAGCCTTGGGTGTTGGTGATTTGACGAGAATAGTGGGTTTTGAATCTGCCCATTTTCGTTTAGCGCCGCTAAACCGTGATTGGAAGTCATAGAGTGTTGGTCTACCCTCCAATTTGGTCTATTGAACTCTAAGGTTTGAAATCTCCTCTTATTTCTCCTTGATTCTTGAGGTTAGGGTTAGGGTTTGGAGTGAGATTGTTGAATGTTGAGTTTTAAGAGGGTGAGACAGTTTTTAAGCATGATTTGGAGTGGGTAGAAGTTGATTTTGAGCTGATATGGTGTTCCATGCATAAATCATACATGCATGTTCATGACAGCCAAGAACACCCATTTGGGCAGTTCTGGTGTTCTGTCCATAGCAGGAGCTATCGGTGTCCAAATGGTATGAAACCGGTACCATTTGAAAGCTAAGAGAGTTAGGTTTGCTCTGAAATTTTCGTGCTATTTTTGGAGACTCATAGAAATTGTGGTGCAAAGTTATAACAGGCTGTTATACTCTGTTTTTAACAGATTTTTATACTATGTTTTTAACAGATTTTTCTGCTGCAGAGGGCCATTTTGCAGAAATCATAACTCTGTCTAGGATGATCCAAATCGAGTGTTTTCAGTGGCTATAGAAAGATGGGTATGTGAACTTCATGACTGTAAAATATCAGCTCATTTGGAAGAGTGACCTGGTGTGGGTTGTCCTCGAAAGATGGCTGGTTGAGTGGTCTGTTGCTGTCAGCACTATTTTTAGTGCGTGACAGTTCTGGTTTTTGGTTTACTACAGAGGCTGTGGTTCATGATTTTTTATGAAACCAGTTTTGTTTAAAAGATAAGAGATATATCTTTATGCCTCTAAATTCTCGTAATTTTAGGAGCTTCCCACAAGGATTTGTGATTTTTCCAAGTGGGTGTAAATCTGCAGAATTTTATGCAGCAACTTATGCTTTTCCGTATGTTTTGCTAGAGATATATGCTTTGTACAGATAGAATGGTGTTTGATATGTGATTGTATGCCTTGTTAGGGCGTGACACCAAGGGTGTCGATGGCGGGTGCCACAGAGCAGGGAAAGAACTGCAGAGCTCGGCTTTGCCAGGTAAGTTCTTGGTCCCTTGGGGATGTTTCCCACTTGCTGTGTTCCACCACACTCCGAGGGAGTGATGGTTGCATTCATGATGCATGCATTGATGGTTGTTGCTTCCTCATAATGATATGTATGCTTGCATTTATGCTTGAGAAATGTATGATACCTGTTGTTAGATCTTCTGGCCAGTTAGATAGATATGGACCTTCCTAGAAGATGGGTTTCCTTCTAGTTTGGTTTGCTCATGGTTGATGAGATGCCAGGGGTCGATGATCCCTCAAGACCAAGAGATAGGTGTGTCCCGTCGCGGTTGATTGCCTATTCTCGGAGGTACCATATACGTGCGTCCATGCGTAAGGGGTAGCTCCCGATGGGATGACACGGGTGTGAGTTCCGGTCTCACACTGAGGTTGGCGTTGATGAGATCTGCCGTACATAGAGCAAGATGACTTGCTTGTATTGTTATGAGGGCTGGGTGGCCAGTATGTTTGTGATGCCTTGATGACGTGTGTCATGAAAAGTGAGCCAAGGTGGAGGAGATGCCTCCAAGGACCCTGAGCTTACTGAGATGTTTATCTCACCCTGTGTGGGGCTTATGTTATTTCAGGTGACTCTTCTGGCAGAGAAGAGCGGTCTCAGGGCGGGAGGCCCCAGTAGAGACAGTGACTGCTTGGCCGTGCGGCAGCAGGGCGAGCTGGGTGGCTCAGATGTGTTTTGATGATGTTTTGTACCCCTGTAGAGGGAAGATATATGTGTGTGTGCACATATATTATGCTTTGTTCATGCTATGTATGCCCTCGTGTGAGGAAGGATCTTTGAGATCAAGACGATGTATGTCTATTCTTTTGTATAGACACTTTGAGTGTCAGATGTTGTATTTGTACATAACCAGTTTATGTTATCTATTGATGTTTCCTCCTGTTATATCTGTTGAGATATTTGTGTTTATCTGCCTATGGTTATGTTGATGTGATTTTGGATCAGCAGGGGCTTGTGTTGCTTTGTGTCTTTGAGGTTATATGTTCCATACATAATGTAATCAAGAAATATGGTTTTCGATTATGCTTCCGCAAATGTTTTAATTAAAGTGATTAAGCGCTATTCTGATAAATAATAATGTTAATACACCGGGTGCACACGGGGTGTAACATCCCTAAAGATGAAAGAGCAAAGCTTGATGCAAAGACGAAGGAATGCATTTATATCGGTTCGCCGAAAATCGAGTTTGGGTTCAGCCTTTGGGATCCAATCAATAAAAAGATAGTGAGAAGCCGAGATGTGATCTTTCATGAAGATGAAACCATTCATGACATCTCGAAGCCCAAAGTTCGGGTTATTGTCCGAAGTGAGGAACCCGTCCCCACTATTCAAAATGAAGCAGGGGGAGAGCCCAATAAAGGAAATAATGAACAGAATGACCAGCAAAAAGCTGATGAGGACCAAGATACCGAGGTCTGAGTTGATGAAGAGGACCAGGATGAGAATGATGAACCGGGTTCTCAAGCTGATGAAGAAGAACAACCGAGATACCCCACTAGAGAAAGAAGACCTTATACAAGGTATCCTTCTGATGAATACACCATCATTGCTGAAGATGGTGAGCCTCAGAATTATGATGAGGCCATAACGAGCTCAAGAAAAGAAGAATAGGAAAAGGTAATGCAGGATGAGATGAAGTCCTTGCTCGAAAATCAGACTTATGAGCTGACCGAGTTGCCCAAAGGAAGACGAGCTCTGAAGAACAAATGGGTGTTGAAAATGAAGAGAACGGGCAAAAGCCAAGATACAAAGCCCGGATTGTAGTGAAAGACTGCAATTAGAAGAAAGGAGTTGATTTTGAGGAGATTTTCTCTCCTGTTGTGAAGATGACCTTGGTCCGAACTGTGTTAGCTATGACAGCTTCAATGAATCTTGAGGTAGAACAAATGGACGTGAAGACGACATTTATTCACGGTGAGTTGGAGGAAAAAATATATATGAAGCAACCTAAAGGGTTCCAAGCTCCAAGATGTGAAGGCATGATATGCCGGTTGAAGAAGAGTATCTATGGCTTGAAACAAGCACCTCGACAGTGGTACAAGAAATTTGAATCCTTCATGAATGAGCACAAGTTTTTGAAGACAGAAGCTGACCACTGTTTATTTGTGAAAAGGTATGAGATTGATGATTTTTTTTTTATCTTGTTGTTATATGTTGACGATATGCTAATTGTAGGGCAAGATAAAATGAAGATTGTCGCCTTGAAGAAGGCGTTAAGCATCGTCCTTCACGATGAAGGACCTCGGCCCTGCAAAGCAGATTCTCGGAATCAAGATAATCCGTGATAGAAAGAAGAAGCTACTGTGGCTGAGTCAAGAGAAGTATGTTGAGAAAATTTTGAAGAGATTCAACATGGATAAAGCCAAAACAGTTAGCACCCCCTAGCCAGACACATGAAATTGAATAAGAAGCAATGTCTGAGGTCTAATGAAGATAAAGATGAGATGCTAAATATCTCGTACCAATCCGCCGTCGGAAGCTTGATGTATGCAATGGTTTACACTAGACCCGACTTGACGTATGCAGTTGGAATGGTGAGCTGATATCTATCGAACCTCAACAAAGAGCACTGGGAAGCAGTGAGGTGGATCTTCAGGTACTTAAGAGATACAACTGATTTATGCCTCCAATTTGGAGAAGGTGAAGCCGGATTGCAAGGTTACTCGGATGCTAATTTAGGGGGAGATTTTGATTCAAGGAAGTCAACAACTGGATATCTGATGACACTTGCAGAAGGAGTTATCTCCTGGCAATCAAGATTGCAGAAGTGTGTGACACTTTCAACAACTGAGGCCAAGTACATAGTCGCAACTGAGTCTTGCAAAGAAATGTTGTGGATGAAGAAGTTTCTCTCAGAACTCGGCCATGATCAAGACAAGTACGAGCCAAAGTGTGACAACCAAAGCACAATTCACCTTGCGAAGAACTTAACCGATCACTCTCACACTTGGCAAAGTGCACACCGACTAGAATTGGTCTGATATGATGACCAAGCCGGTATCAACAAGGAAGTTTAAAGATTGTTATGAAGGTGCCGGGTTGATGAACCCGACTCATTGAAGATGTCGGGCTATCATTGAAGATGCCAGGCTGTTATAGAAGATGCCGGGTTGTGGTTTGAACTTGTCGCATTGAAGTCGGAGGGGGAGAATTGTTGGATTGGACTTCCTCCTTCAATGTTGGCCCAGGCCCATTAAGGGTTCTAAAACCCTAAACTTACTTCACCACTATAAATACCTTAGTTGAGGGTGGAGGTGGTAATTAGAATTAGAGAATGCAGCGCAACATAAACATAATTTGAGAACCTCAAGTGACATTCTTGAGTGTACATTTGAGCAAGCCTTGTGCTTTGCATTCGAGAGATCTCTAGAGAGAGTTTGAGTGAAACACTTTATGGAATTTGATTATCACCATTGTTGGAAAGGTTGTGTGAACCACCACATTGGTGTATTTTGATTCTTTATAACTCATTATTATTATAGTAGAAGTTTGATTCTGGATTAGTGTACCGTGAGTTTTTTTACTTCTTCACATTGAGGAAGGTTTTCTCACGTTAAACAAACGCACAAGAAAGAGGAAAAAATAGGAAACTAATTCCATATTGGCAATGCCATCCCCTTCGTCATAGTGAGTTGCTTCTGTGGTGAAAGAGAGAAATAAGGAAAATGTATTTTATTAGGTATTTTTGGGAAAACAAATCAAAAGGAAGTGCACTAGCAACAATGGGGAATAGAAATAGCATTAGTTTTTTTTAAGGCAAACAAGAGAACGTATCAACATCAACAATAACTTTAATCCAAGTTAATTGGGGTCGGTGGTAGATGAATCCAATGATAAATCGAAAATAAGACAAAGAAAGAGAAAGTGAGAGGGGAAGAAAAAATGGAAAAAGACAAAAGAGGGAAAAAAATCTAATATAAAAGAAGGGTGAAAGAAGGATATAATAACCTAGGTTTTCTAAAAAAAAAATCTCATGCCGTTAGCGTGAGATTGGCACTGATAGCGTGAAATGGCAGCAGAAGACCATTTCTCACTGGAATCTGGCACCAGTAGCGCCAGAGTGGCGCCACCAGTGCCAAATGCACTGAAAGATGGCGCCAGTAGTGCCATTAGTGGCGTCGGTAGCGCAGGAGGCACGACAGAGGCTAATTTTCTTTATTATCTGGCGTCGATAGCGCCAGAATGGCGCTGTTAGCACCAAGACTCGGGCTGGGGATCTATAAAAGCCCATTTTTGCGTCTTGGCCAACAAAAACTCACTCTTCTTCTTCCCTGAACGTTTTCCTCCATTGATAAGCCTTGAAAGCTTCATACCAACTCATTCCTTGACCAAAACACTTCACACCAACATGAAACTTGTAGGGAATCATCTTATAAGCTAGAATCCTTCATCACTTTTCCCTAAAAACCATCAAATGGAGAGATCGTTTTCTCTAGGGAACTTCTCAAAACTTCGATTTTGAGGGGAAAGGAGGCGATTTGCGGACACCCAAGCTTGGAGAAGTTGTCCACTAACCTTCCTTGTCTATTTAGAGGTAAGAAACAAAAATTCTACCGTTTATTTGAGAATTTGTTCTTGAGGTGGATAGTGAACCATTTGAGTTAGAGTTGGAATTAGGCTTGGGTCATTTAGAAAAGTATGCTTAGGAGGTTGTTGTGATGAAGGATTAGCCTTGAAATATTGATTTTATGGACTTTGGATTTTGGCTCTGAAAAATGCGTGTAGGAAGAATGTTGGTTATACTGGTGGTTGTAGGACATGCATGAGCCTTGATGCTTGTACTATATGTGCTCAAGAGGCTATATGAACGGTGAAATTGTGTTGAAGTAACCGTTTTAGCCATATTGTTAATCCTTGAGTTTTGGCCTGTATAGTGTTGAATTCTCTGAATTCGTTGATGCAAAGTCTTTGGGAGACTCTAGTGACTTGGTTAGTTCTGATAACCTTAAGATAGAGGACTAAGAGGTTTAAATGGAAAGGAATAATGTTTATTTTCATTCTAACGGTTGAGAACCGTTATTGATTGTTTGTGTGCCTTCATGTAGGGTGTGATCTTTCTCAAGCAATGAAGTGAAAAGTCCTGAGAGAATGTGTCATTCAGTGGATGATATTTCTCAGGCAATGTGATGTGTATATATCTTGTTACACCTGTGTTGTGATATACATGTGATATGCTATATGAGAGCCGTGATGACTGTTGTGTATGTGATGCAAATTTTAATACTATGTGCCATGGAAGTGAACCAGGGGGAGGAAAGACCTCCAAGAACCCTAAGTTTAATGAGATTTGTATCTCACCCCGTGTGTGGGGATTATATTTTACAGGTGATGCTTAGCGAGTGGATGGTGGATCTCAGGGCAAGAGGCCTGAGCTCTGATATGGTTCTGAGGGAACCTTAGGCATATATTTTGAGAGCGTGTTGGCTCATTTCTTTTGATTATGCCTGTATTTGTACCCCTGAGGGGATGATTGCACAATTAGTGTACTTCTTGTGTATTTTGTATATCTGAGAGATATTAATGTATGTTGAGATGACAGGGTATATGGTACCTTATTTTGTACAACCATCATTGAGATTCTTTTACTGGATTATATGGCTTATTTTGGTCCTCTGATTGTATGAAGCGTGTAATTACCATACATAATGTAAAGATGTTATTATTGATGACGTATGATGACGAAATTTTGTTTATCGCTTTCGGATTGATTAGTATTAATTAATTGTTGCGCTTAACGATCATAAATAAATATTAATGAACCGAATGCATACTGAGCGTTACAAAGGAGGGGAGAAAAAAAGAGGAAAAAAACTAAAAAAGAGAACGACTTGAACATAGAACTAATAATGAGTTTAACTCTCCACCAAGCTTATAGCTTTTCTCCACTCCGTCCTAAGATATACTATCCGTCAATCTATATCCCACTCCATTAGGTCTTATTTAATTACCTTTCCCCGGGTAAGTTTCGGTCGACCTCTACCTCTCTTTGTGTCAAGCTCTTGGTAACAAATTCTTGTTCTTACGGGAGCATCTAGTGGCCGTCTCGTAACGTGCCCAAACCACCTCAATCTATGCTTTCTCATCTTTTCACATAACGGTACCATTGATACTTTTCGTCGAATATCCTCATTTCTTATCTTATCCATCTTCGTATAATCACATATCCACCTTAACATCCTCATTTCTACTACCCTTATTTTGTGCTCATGTTGCTTATGTGCTGGTCAGCATTCCGCTCCATATAACATTGTCGGTCTTACAACTGTTCTATAGAATTTTTATTTTAGCTTAAGGGGAATTTTGCAGTCACACAAAAATCCCGGTACACTCTGTCATTTCATTCACCCTACTCTGATTCTATGATGTACATCATCATCAATGTCACCTCCTTTATGCAAAATTGATCCAAAGTATCTAAAAACATCTTTCTTGAGTACCTCTTGACCAAGTAGATGCACTGTGTTTCAATTACCATCTCTTACCTGCGAAAACTCACACTTCATATACTCTGTTGCTCTTGCTTATCGTGAATCCTTTAGAATCCAAAGTGTTTCTCCACAATTCTAGTTTCCTATTAACATAATCTTTGATCTCATCAATAAGCATGATCTCATTTGCAAAAAGCATACACCACGACACTTCCTCTTGGGACATCCTGAATACTATAAGATGTGTCATTAATTCCAAGCCAGAAATGGTATTCATCAATTTTGCAGATCCATAAATCAGAATTTGAATCACCTTGAATACTACAAATACCCAAAAAGCACCCTCCGCAACAGAATCCTACTATTAAACCAGAAAGATTATACAAAGTAAACATATAACTCTACCGATCTAATAAATATTATGATGTTATAAAAAAGAGAAATATAAAAATTAATATAAAAATAATATATTATATATATGTAAATATTATTATTCCTAGGAAAAAGAAATTCACGTCTTTCTACTTTTCTTTTAAAAAATAAAACATAAATGAAAGAGGAAAAGAGAGGGAGAAAATTGAATAAAAAATGAAAGTGTGCAACTAACTTTATAAAAATGAAAGTGTAAGCTGTACATTTAAAGATAAACTTAGGTAAAAAAAAAAAAAAAAAAGCAGAAACCAAAACATCCTATTGTCTTTTGTTTTTTATAATCATAGATCATAGATTCGTAGACTTTGTTATAAAAGGTTACATGTTACTAAATACACACTAGATGTCCTTATTAGGTAAATATTCACAATACACGGATTTTTAAAATGTAAATAGTTTTTTGTATGTTCTCCAAGGATTGTTAGGTTCGCAGCACCAACACGTTCAATATTCTTTTTGTATTTACGTGTTAGTCTAATAGGACCAACCATGAACCATGTACATACACTACGGTTGTCGTAATTGCAGGGTTGAAACTTGAAAGCCAAATTGTCTCAACTAGAAAGAATGGTTGTTATGAGATTGAGAAGTGTCTCTTTCCCTTGGCACTTGTATCCTTCATACGATCTCATCTGGTGAGTATACGAGGACCTTGCCAAAATTAGTATCACAACTAACAAGTATCAACGAGGTTTCCAACTTCGTTTGAATGCCATTTTCTTAATAATTTAATGTTCCTTTTAAAAAATAACAATTTAATGTTGATTTAATTTAACTATTGTTAATATAATTTTTGTAGCACAAAAAATTAATAATGTTGATAATATCATTAATAGTATAAATTAACATTTTATATTACTAGTATGATATATTATACTAGTAAATAATTTCGTTAATATAAAATTATTTAAGAAGAGGGTGTCTCACTCTTTTTTTTTTTGTTTTATGTTGAGTTTGAGAATAAAGTTGGATCTTCTATATATTAAATGGACTCAAGCGGAGGCTGTACACAACACAAGGGATTTTTGTTTTTATTAAAGTAAAACATTAAACTAAACATAGATCTTGATGAACGATGATTATTTAGATGATTTTCAAGTCTAATATTTTGTGATTTGCACTTTGCAGTTGCTTGAGAAGCTATCCGAGGAATATGGTGGCCGTGTTGGCTAGCCAAAGCTTATTACAAAGAGCTCACAACTTCGGTGAAGAAGCATTTCAAAGGCAATGGAGTAAGTGCGAGCATGGAGCATTGTAATGACTTATTTCTCCTTGGCACTGAAGCCATGGCCCTAGGGTGCGTAGGTAATAAGTACTCCAAATTGCAACCCTTCGTAGTAACAATACATTAGTAGAATAATGTTATGCATTATGTTACACTCAATTAATCATAAAAAGGTGGTTGGGGTTATTCAATCTTAAAGATTGAATCTTGCTCTTCTTTCCCAAATTCTTTAGGACTTTCATGTTAAGAAAGACTCCTTTTGAGTTCCTTGGTGCACCACTATTATTTTAAAGGAGGCAATGTTTGAGATTTCAATGGCAGTGCCTCTGATTCTGTTTTGATTAAGAAGATTATATCCATCAGGGATCTGCTTACTACCAAAGAAGGCAACTTGGAGGCTGCCAAAGAGACTTTTAACTCATGGATGAGCAATCAGCAATTGCTGGTAGGAAAGGCTTATGACTACATCCGGATATCAAAGCCTTGTGTTCGTTGGTATCCTGTGGTATGGAATCCTGCTATTCCACCCAAGATGTCATTTATTTTTTGGCTGGCCACAAAGAACCGTCTACTAACGCTAGACCGAGCCGCTTTCCTGAACAGAGGTCACCTCTGTCCACTTTGTAGGATTGAAGCAGAATCTCATGCTCATTTGTTTTTCTACTGCAAATTTACTCTTCGGGTCTGGGGCAGAATACGAGACTGGATTCCACTTCACAGAAGAACAGTCTCTCTACAGAACACTTTCAGCTCACTCATTCAAGACAGAACAACATTCGGCACCTTGGGCAAATTTAGGTGCTTAGCCTTGGCAACTACGGTCTACTACACTTGGATGTCAAGGAACCTTTTGCTTTTTGAGAATTCCACATTTTTTGTAGATGATGTAATTAACAAGATTAAATTTCTTATTTATAGATATTTTCACTTGTTGCATCTCTGTTAGGTACATGCTCTAAGTGGATAAGTTATAGGCTCTTGTGCTTAAGTGTCTATTTTGTTCTTTTAGAGGGTTATACCCCGACTATTGTGTATATCTATTTGGGTTTAATATAAGTCACATTTTTCCCAAAAAAAAAGGGATGGATGTGTTTGCTGTATATTTGTTCAAGGACCACAAACTAAAGCTCATGAAGGCATAAGAGAAATTGGAAGTTTCACTTGAGCCATTTAGTTTTGAGCTATTGACAGTGTCTCCAGTGATTGTGTTGTCAAAAAAGTTAATTCAAATTTCTCCAATTGGATTAGTGAACATGCTTAACTCTGGTGGTGCCAATCAGTCCATGGAGTTTGACAACCACACAGACGTGGTCAACATTGGGGTCAAGGGTTGTGGGGAGATGAAGGTGTTTGCAGCAGAGAAACCAGTTAGTTGTAATATAGATGGGGTAGCTGTAAAATTTGATTATGAGGATCAAATGGCTAGAGTGCAAGTTCCCTGGCCTAGTTCTTTAAAATTGTCAATGGTTGAGCTTTTATTTTGATCCCTAGCAAGGTGAATTTGGGATACTATGATGTTTGACTCTCTTTTTAAGTAATATAAGAGTCATGCTTTTTTGTCATAGATTCTGAGGTTCCCACGTGTATTATTTGTCAAAGATAATTTTATTTATGTCACGGCTGGGTATTAAATATTTGTATATTTTTCCCTAAAGATTTAAATTCCATTTTCAAATCTTGGTTCGTGATGTTATAGAAGACTATTTTTCTTCTATTAGACTTAACTCTCATTTGTGAGTTATTTATAAATTATAAATAGTATTCCTCGTTTTTAAATATTAGTGTTTTCATATTCACAATTAAAAATACTTTTTAAATTGACTTAAATTTTAAATTCATGAATTGCCTAATAAGTTGACCCATTTGAAAAACGAATGATCGATTAATGAATTTGATACAATCGTGAGACTTGTAACACTAGATAAGTGTTTTGTAGGAGATAACTTATAAATTTTTTTCCATTAGACCCATTTTATTTTATTTTTTTGTTAAAGGAACTATTTTCGGATTCTCTTACTTTCTATTACCTTGTTAATTAGTTCTCTCTCTTTTTAGGTATACCTATTCGAGGGTATCCTTTGATATGCCGAGCTGTGTGTCCACGTTTGTTTCCAAAACCTTCTTCTAAGCATTAAATCAATAGGAGAGTACTTGCGTAGATATTTTGTCATTCAAATAAAATATCACTCAATATAATAAAAATAGAACAATAATAATAAACACTTAAACTTTAAAATAATAACAAATATAGTAACATTAATTAATTCGGAATAAAAAATCGCTAGAATTTATAACATTAACGATGTTAGTTTAATTGGACAAAAATAATCAAATTGAAACATTTTGAAAAAATTGAAGATCAAATTGAAGCATTTTAAAAAAATTGAAGATCAAATTAAATCTTTTAAAAACTTAAAAAATAAATTAAACCTTTTAAAATAATTTAAAGACCAAATAATTAAGTCATAAAAAAATAAGCAAGATTTGAATTTGGACATGTAGACGTAGTAGAGTAGCTTCAAAAAGAGCAAGTGTCCAAAAGTAAGTGGAGTTTCCAAAGATTAAAAATTGACCAGAGAGGTTCGAATTTGCTGTAGCATAAAAAAGAGCTAGTGTCCAAATTGATAGGCAAGGCTTGAGTTAGCAGTGGCGGAGCTTGAGTAAATAATTTGAGGGTGTCAAAAAGTAATAAGTAATGTTTATATATTTAAAAATTTAAATTATACATATGATGAGGTAAAAATGTTGAAATTATATTATATTTGTCATCAAGAAATTTTCTCTTAAAAAAATATTATTTCTAAATTAATATAAAAATAATTATACAACTCAGAAGACAAAATAAGTAATTAAAAATCATTTTATCTAGATATAGTCAACCATCAGTAAGATAGTTGTTTATATTCACTATATTATTTCGTATACTTATAACTAAAAATTACAATCCTTTGGCTAGTGTGTTTTTATTCTCTTACTATCAAACTTTTAAATTAAAAAGAATGGATTTTTCTTCTTCTTTTTTCCAGATACAGAAAGAGTGAATTTTTCTTACATTTAACAGAGTCTATACTCTTTACTCATTTCTTCCTTTTACTTTTTCGTGAGCCAAACAATTAACTTCTCATACCTCAATAGCTATATGTATCATAATATTAATAGATTTTTTTACTGCAATATTAATAGATGTTGATCACATATTTTAATGAAGCACATACTTAATATATGCAAAAAAAATTTGGAGGGACCATGGCTTCACACGTCCCTTAAAAGATGAGTTAGGATCACATGAAATGTTAATTTCACGGGTCTTTGATTCCAGTAGCATTAGACTTGGACCAGTCCACGTTTTCATGCAGAGATAGGTATTGTTAGACCAGTCTACATTCATGCAGAGACAGGTATGATGTGACCATCACCAATTCACCATTATACAAGGTGGTGCAGGTGCTAGAATTCGAAGATATGTCGTGGTATTAATGAGTCAACGGCAATGCTGTAGTACGGCTAATCAGTATTTATTAATTCAATAACTCTTGGTTTGGTTGTGTAGAAATGGGCGACCTCAACTACAGTGTCACGAAAATAAAAAAAAAATTACTTAAATATTATGTTGACCAATTTATATACTAGAATGTCACGCGGTATAGATCGTTACATTGACCAGCAAACTATGTCGGTTGATGTGACGCAATGGTAGTAGGGACATAATTCGCTATAGGCTGCAGCGAACTAGGTGGCTGCCTAACGGGTAGTCTACGTGACACACGTAGTTCGCCCCCATCCCTAGCGAACTTTGTGGAGCGCGAATTCAAAAAAATTGGCCGTTACGGCCACGTGTCAGCATTCGACATAGTTCACTAATACTGGCAACGAATTAGGTCCACGTGGCCGACCATTTATACCCCACCCTTCATTCCCTGGTCCCCCCTTCCATTCTCCATCCCTTTCAAAATTTTAAAATATTTGGAAGCATTAGCTTTTTGTTGTGACTTTAAGATTTTTGTTCTGCAGTGTGGAAAATAACAAGTAAGTTATGCTTATTTTATTTTATTTTTGTATATTTAATTGGTATTTTAGTTGTAATATAATATATAGGTTGTAAATTTTAAACATTAGGTTAGAGGATCATATTTGAAACATTAGGTTAGATGAGATATTGTTTAAACTCTAGGTAAGAAGACCAATAGTTTCAAATTAACATTGATAATTTATAGGGTATATGATTATTTTAGTGTGTTTTTGTTTCAAATTAACATATTGTTTAAACTCTAGTTAGAAGACCAATAGTTTCAAATTGACATTTTGAATTAACTGTTAATAAAAATTAATTATTTAATTATTGGAGGATTTATTGTTTTAAAAATATAATTTTGAATATATATTTAGATTTAGTTAATTCAATTCGGAGTAATGTTTTGAATTTGTAATTATATATGTGTATATATATATATATATTTTTGATCATATGAAAAATGTAACTAAAATAATTTAACATAAATGTATTTTTACAATTTATTATTTTGTAACAATTTATGTAAAGAAACAAATATATATTAGTGTATGATTTGTTTAAAAAAAATATTTATTACCGTATTATTATTTGTTATTTAATAGCATAGTAAATGATTTTTTAAATTAATATAGGGTTAGATATAATGAAATAAATATGGATATATACGTGTTTAAGAATTGAACATATTTTTTTTAACTTTATTCAATAATATTTTCATATTTATGTAAATAAAAAAATAATTATATATTTTGTATCAGTTTATGTAAAAAAATTTTGAATTACCGTATTATTATTTGTTATTTATTAGCATAGTAAATGATTTTTTAAATGAATATAGGATTAGACATAGTGAAATGTGGATCACGATCAGAGTGTCCCGGCACCGCCAGCGGGTGAGGATGCGTTGAGCGTCATTGATCCTAGTCTATCTGTGCAGACACTGTTAACGTTACAGGATAGGTACATATCCACTACTGTGTCGAACGCACAAAGTGATCCGACCGCACGGGATCGTGTGCTTAATGTCAGGCATGCGGCCACACACGATCACTCTTCTATTCCTTAGGATATCCTCCCGTGGCTTATACAGGTGGCTTTCTACCACATTGCGCGTCTGCGCAACCATGAGGTAACAATATGTTGTATGAAATGTTGCGTGTCTTATGCTTGTACGATTGTATTATAATGTGTATGTAAATGTGGTTTGCTCTATTATTTCAGATAGACCATCACCTAGTTTCTACGCTTGTTGAGCGATGGCACCCCAAGACACGGACATTCCACATGAGCATGGGTGAGGTGACCATCACCCTTGAGGTTGTGCATCATCTGCTAGGGCTGCCTACTAATGGTCAGGTTGTATCCGGGCGGCATGGACACCATGACTTCCGTGGATTAGTTGGTGACGTTTTAGGGGTTCAGCCTGACGCGGATCGAGACTTGCATGGAGGTTTGTTGGGGCTCCACTTTCTTCGTCAACATTTCGATGTATATGGCGTCCATGCCGACACTGAGATTGAACGGATTAGGTACACCCGTGCTTTGATATTGCGCATTTTAGGCGGGGTGTTATTTGTCGACACCGCCTCGAGCTTTGTGCCAGCTCGATATCTACTATATTTGGACGACTTTGAGCGCACAGGTTCGTTTAGCTGGGGAGCTGTCGTGCTTGCATGTCTATAGAGGGAGCTGTGCAAGGCCGCGCATGCATCCCGCCGTGAGATGGGCGGATGTGCACTACTTTTGCAGTTATGGGCTTGGACAAGATTCCCGACTATATCTCCAGCCCTACTGCATGTTGATGATCAGGATGTCATGCACCAGGAGATTTACGGAAACATGTATTAATATTGTGGATTTATGTTACAATTGTTACTATATGTTGTTGTTGCTAATAGTGTATTGTTGCAGGTTTAATGTTTATCAGACGTGCCAAACCAGATTCTCTCATATTCACAGATATCGTCATTACATGGATATCATGCGACGGAGGGACATTCGTTGGAGGCCATACGATATTGTGGATATGGTTCATCCACCTGATGTTGAGATGGCTAGACGATGGTTGGCGGTCTGCCCTCTGATTTGCTACGAGCTTGTCGTCTACCAGCAGCCGGACAGAGTTTTACGGTAGGTTGGCTATGACCAGCCTATACCGTCCGATCTGATTAACTGTAGTGAGCTGCTGACCATCAGCATTATCGGCAAGACGGATGTCGACTGGAGACATCGACATTGATTCTTCATTTCATAATGGGATAACAGGGAGGCCCTAGTGTTGCAGGATCTTCCTCCGATGCGCAGAGATGGTTATTTATCTATCAACAGTGAATACATGCAGTGGTACTTCACTGTGACACGACGCTGGATGACACGTAAAGCCGCTTTACATGCACATGTGGTACGCATGTGGTTGATGAAATTTGTGTTTACTAATATTAACATAATATTGCAAATAACTAATGATGTTAAACATGCAGACTGATTGTGCTGAGACTATTGTTCATAAGGCATCACCTGAGTCGCAGGAGCAGGGGGCCTTTAGCATGAGGCAGGTGTACGATGAGGCGGTTCGCATGTTGGCCGCATATGACGATTTGGAGAGTCATAGATCTTGGAGATGTCGCCCCACCACCTGTTCGACGACAGACTGAGTCCCCTCCTCCAGTGGTTCGCACAAACCACCGCACACGTCATGAGGGCTTGCCTTTGCACCAGACGGCCCCGGCCGTGCCAGACAGTCCAGTAGTCGTGCCAGCTATGCCTCCCCGTCCTTCTGGTATATATCGCGCACCTGGCTACCCTTCCGGGGAATCACAGCAGTATTATTGGCCGCCTACCTTTCAGGCCGGATCTTCTAGCGGTGGGCAACATTTGTTTCCTCCTTCACAGTACCCCCCATGGTATACCATGCCGCCGATGCCACAGCCAGGGTTCCAGTTTCCACCATATCCGATGTATGTATTGCCTTCTACTTCTCTGACAGAGTTTTACAGGCCTGAACAGGCAACATCACAGTCGGATACGGTGTTTACGACTCCGCTGCCACATTCGACACACATGCGATGTCTTCACCAGGGTCCGACGATGGCGATGATCCTATTGCGGACTTTCTAGCGGTGGCTATGCAGGATGGAGGTGATGGCGATGATGATCAGCAGGTAGACGACCCCGATCGACTAGTTAGGCGTAATCCGATCAGGGGAGCACGACATCGATGTAATCTGTCAGCGTATAAGCATGACATGAGTCGATGTGCGGGCTATCATGGGGACCACCGTGACACTTAGTGACATTTATTATTCAGTAAACATTTGTGTGTGATTTGATTTGGACATTTGTTATTTATGTTTTCAACATTTGTGTAGTATTTGCTTTGGACATTTGTTGTTTATGTGTTTTGGACATTTGTTATTTACGTGTTATGGATATTTTGAATTTGTTACTTCATAATTGCGCGACTTCTTTTAAATAGCAACATGCGTGGTACACTGGAATTAATTATGCGTACTGAAACTTATTAAATGAGCGTTTGACATACAAGTTAGAAAATAAAGGTCATTGTTGCTGCAATCGTGATGGACAGTTCCGTCTGTTGTGACCAACCACCTTACAATAACTGCATCTTGTACGTGTGGTGGATCCTTCCCGCGAATCCATTTCGTTGCGTATGCGTGTTGTCGCAGGCCTTCCTTTTGTGCATCTAAGCGAAACATCAGGCAAAACGGTGGCTTGTCTAGAAGGTGGTATGGAATCTTCGTTTCCAATTGGAAACCACTCAGATGAATATAGTTCACATTGATAAGCGACACTGTAGACGAGGTGTACGTATTGAGTGGGGTTGATGTGCGTGGACCTGCATGCTGCAACTACATGACTACAAGGAAATTTGAATGCAGTGAACTCACCACATTGACATACTCGTTCTGATAGCGATAACAACAATTTCTTTCCGCCATGATGAGTGCAAATGTTGAAGGATTCTTGCACCTCAAATCTATTGTTGCGTGTGTCGTAGGCAATAACACTGTGTGTCACGGATTTTTGAACTGTCCTCAAATATTTTTGCCACGCTAATTTGGCAAAATGATTACCTCTGGCCATCTCTTCACGGGCCTCACCCCTATGTTGCAAAAAATATGTCACTAGCCGAGCGTATGTGAACCGCACAAGCGAAGTAATAGGAAGATTTCTTGCGCCTTTAAGAACCTTGTTAAAAACCTCTGAGATATTGGTTGTCATGTGACCAAATCTTCGTCCATCAACATCATAAGCTACGGTCCACTTCTCCTTCGGGATTCGATCAATCCATGCGGCTATCTGAGGACTTGCTTCTTTAAATTTTTTGAGTCCGACATCAAAATCTAAACGCGAGGTTGTATAATCTACATACACAAATAACACATAAATATGAAGACAAACCGAATTATGCATAATGTACATGTAACCATAAAGGTGAGGAGCAATGGCTTACCTAACATTTTCAACTGTTTTTTCAACATGACATTCTTGAACTTGTGATTGAAATTGCTCGCCAAATGGCGAATGCAAAACACATGATATGCCCTTGGTGGATGCCATCCCAGCTCGACATTGTTCACCGCCGTCATTATGCCAGCATGGCGATCTGAAATAAGGCATATTCCATCTTTTTGCGTAACATAAATTCAGATAAGTGCCAAAAACCATGACCAGTTGTCAATATCCTCCCCTGAGACAACCGCAAATGCTAGTGGAAGGACATAATTGTTGCCGTCAATGGATGTTGCAATAAGCAATGTTCCCCGATATTTTCCGTACAAATGGTTACCCTCGATGCTGATAACGGGCTTGCAATAATTAAAAGCATCACAACACTGCTTGAATGTCCAAAACACCCTCTTGAATACCCGACGACTTCCGTCTAGTTGTCCTTCAACATAATGCTCCGACGTTTCCAACTTATAAGCAGACCCTTGAGCAAAATTTAACATATAACCCAACCACCTTGGCAGGAACGCATACGATTCATCCTAATCCCCGTACACCTTAACAATCGCCTTTTGCTTTGCCTTCCATGCCTTCCGGTATGATATATGAACTCCTAGCGTTGTTGAAATCCTTTCTTGAATTAAGCTGATTTTAACACTAGGGTCCTCCCTAATCATTTCTGCAAATTGTTACATGATAACAAGTCAGTAAATTTTGCGACGCTAAATATACTTGTTATTATACAACAATTTAAAGTACCTATGATCAACGAACATATGAAATTTGAGTCCAGTTGTTTGTGATCTTGAGAGACATTAACACTAACGCACATGTGTTCATTGTTCCATATGCCTACAACCCATTCACTGGAAGCCTTCTTTTGGTATGCCCTCATCCTCCATGGACAACCGTCATTATGATATTCACAAACCATTATAATCCTTTTCGTATCACTTTTTGCAACTACGGTTGTCCGATGCTCAGCCATACAATATTGTTTTATTGCCATTTGCACGTCGAACTTGCTCCCAAACACCTGCCCCTTATATAGCGCTTGACCCATCTCCCAGTTATGTACTTGCACTCCTTCCATGTCATCTGTCTCCTGATCTGGGTGTGCCCAATTGATATTCATGTAATGGCTTGTGTTAGACCAAAATGGTACATTCCCCTCTCCCAAATAATCAGACATTGACCACATTGTTATGCTTAACCCACAATATATTAACACTAATACTACTAATTATCACACAATTATGCATCCATACCTGAAATCGGAGGCTGATTTTGCATTCCAACAATCCCTGGAGAAGGGATTTCAAAAGCACGATCAAAATCACCGTCTACATCCGTATCCGATGAGTCACTATCTGGTACAACACCTTCATCAATCTCTTTCTCAGAACTGTCCATCGGCCAAGCTGGGTCGTGGGCCGACGCCATTTCTGTATCTTCCAAATCTATTTGCTGGGATGGTTGACTTGGTGGTGGTGGTTGTGGTGATGGGGATATATCTCTATCTTCCAAATTCACCATCGGCTCTAAGTTAAGGTCAATGGAGCCAATGTTCGCAACAAATTCTTGACTGCTTGACTGTCCACCACAATATACTTCCGCATACAATTCTATAAAGCTGGGGTTTTCTCCATCGGATGTGCATGCATCTATAACTAATGTTACATCGTCATCATCTACAATATCCACACCAACCCACTGCACCGGGTTACCAGATGCACATCTAGCACTCAGTCGAGATACGGATTGACCTCGTTGTAAGCGCAACTTCTTGTATATCATTTTCATCAGATGATGATAGCTGCATCGTGGAGGAATACGAAACATTTTGTTTTCTCCTTAAAACACTTGACCATTCGATCCAACGTATCTTCTTCCATTGTAATATACAATGGTTATTAAACCATTCTGACTACCACTCATTTAGCAGAAATTCGCGAAAAATTCAACACTCCTCAATGCAAAATACTCTCACACAACATACAAATTTTGGGGACGGGGGGGTGCTGTCATTAAATAATGGGAGGTGTGGTTGGAATTAGCTGGGGTTGCCAGCAAACACCTACTTCGCTATCCTGACAAGCGAACTAGGATACGATGCCACGTGTCATCCATAGACAGAGTTCACTGCTCACACAAGCGAACTAGGCCACGTTTCACACACAGTTCGCTAGGGCTATTAGCGAATTTTGCAGCATGTGCCACGTGTTCTGCCAGTCTCTGACGGGGCAGTGGATAATTCGTCAGAAGCGCGCCACATCAGCCGACATAGTTCGCTGGTCAGTGTAGCGAACTATGTCGCGTGGCATTCTGGTATATAAGTTGGCCAACGTGGTATTTATGTAATTTTTTTTATTTTCGTGGCACTGTGGTCGAGGTCTCTAGAAATGGGCTAAGAGAAAATTTTCAAAATTTTAAGTGATCTCGCATTTTTTATACACTATTTTTTAATTTTTTTCTCTCTTTCCTTTCAAATCATACAACTAAATTTATTTTAAAAGAAATCATTCCCTTTCAAACCATACAATTAAATTTATTTTAATAGAAATCATTATATTTAAGATAAATAGTCATTTTTGTTTCTGAATATATAAAATGTTGATATATTCATTCTCAAAAGATGAAAATTCATATTTTAGCATCTAAAAATGAAAAAAGTGTGATAAATTCATCAATCATTTAACTTCAGTCCATAATCGTTAATGAAAGAGCCTATACGATATATTCAAAGATATATTTGTTAGCGCACTCTATACATTTAGTGACGAAAATGACTATTTATCTAAAATATAATTTAATATTCATCTTCCTCCATTTTTTAATTGTTGCAAACATAACATTACAATAAACATTTAAAAAAAATAAGGAAAGCAAGCATAAGTTAAAACAAACATAATAATAAACAAAATACTAATTAATAAGTCTAATGTGTCAGTTGCTCTAAAATTTCTATTGTAACAATATTAGATAGTGACAAAATTAAGTTGAAGTTCATTTTTTTGTAAGGATGAACTTAACGTGCATTTTTATTTGAGTATCTTATTTTGGATAAATTACTGTCACATTATAAATTTCAAAGTAATAAATAAATTAAACTTATTAATCAATATTATTCTTAATATTATGTTTGTTCTAAATTATGTTTGTTTTTTTTTTTATTTTTTTTAAATGCTTATTGTAATGTTAAGTTTGCAACAATTAAAAAGGGAGAGATAAAGATTAAATTATATTTTGTTAAATAGTCATTTTCATCCCTGAATATGTATAGTGCTGATAAATTTATCCATGAATATGTCATATAGACTTTTTCATTAAGGGGCGAGGTATTGTAATGTAGTTAGAGAATCCGATGTTTCAGCTACTACAATAATGTATTCTATTATTCCTCTTTCTTGTAAGGTATTCACCACTTGAGTCACATAAATACTTTTTGACTTTTCACTTTTAAAGACTGCAATTTAAATTTTTATCTTTAAGTAACGAATTTATCAATTTTCTATACATTTAAAAACAAAAATTACTATTTACTCCTATATTTATATCTCACTTGTGATTTATTGAGTGAATACGGAAGAGGTATTCGCACACTGTTGAGTTGTGAGGGTTGTGATCAAATTGTAATAATCAAACTCATTCATAAGACCGACATTGCTGCTTACTACAACACAGACATTATGCCAAATAATAGGAAAATGCTAAAAGTCACGAAATTTGCTTTCGTCAAAACACATTAAGTTGATTTCCGTGAAATTCTTCTTTGATTTTATAATTATCTTCACCAAGATTTGTTTTACAAAAAATTAGTACCGTAGATGTTGTAATTCATATGCTTCGTAGAAAAGAACTTTCGCATTAAACAACATTGTTCCAAATAAAAATGAGTTATACAATCCCATCAAAACTAATTGGTATAATTCTCTTTTGTTCTTAAAGATTATTGGTTACATTATATGTATTAATTACATTTAAGATTTGATGGGGGTAGTTTTTCTTTTTTTCCACTATCATATTAGTTGCCAGTGACTAATTTGGGTTATAAAATTTATATCTTTCTTTTAAATCATATTTTTTTTAAACATCTACAAGATTTAAATCTGAATCTTTATTTAAGAGATCCAAATCTAATTATAGTCAAACCAATAAAAAATGTTATAAGTAACTACTATAATCTTAAAAGACATATGAAGTATTTAACTTAATTATTAAGCAATTATATAATATTGAGATGACAAAACATATGAAATATTTTTTTTTGTCTAGCTAAAGGGATTTGAGATTTCTTATTTGATATCCAATTAATTCTCTTTTATGATTTTATGATATCAACTCATTAAATGAAATGATACTTTCAGTTATAATTTCTTATCCAAATCAAAAATTAAAGCTCAAACTCAAGGTTGTCAGAATTGCGATTCTATGTAGAATCATGGAGATCTTATAGAATCGAATCATAGAATCGTAAGAGTCTACTTCAGACAAAAAAATAGAGTAAATTACTTATATATAAATATGAAACAATGACATAACTAATTTTGTCAAATTAAATGAGTACAATTATAAATAATGGATACTAAAAAATTCAAAATAACAATTGAACTATTAAAGTTGATAACAAGTGTATTAATAAAAAAAAGAGTGTAAATAGAAATCACTTAAATTAAAATAAAAGTTCAGTTCTTAATATAAAAAAATGAGTCAAAAGGTGTATAGTAAGCAAAAAGAGGTGCAGGAAGCAAATTTGTTATGGATCTGGCCCAAATACGAAAAAATTGCTATTCGAAACAACGTTGTTCCTAAATTCATCAGACTTGCGAAGACGTAGTAGAATCGCGATTCTACTTAGAATCGAGCGATTCTACGCAAAATCGTGCGATTCTATTCCGAAAAAGAGTCTACGTCCGAGTTAACTCGTAGAGGGATAGTAGACTCGTAAAATCGGAAGATTCTATGATTTAAATCGAGAGTTTGATAATCATGCTCAAACTTAATTAAAAGATCCAATTACTAAACCACTTACTGAATAACTAAAAAAAAAAAAATAGATAAACCTTTCTTTCTCTTCATCAACCAATATTTATCTAATTTGAAAAAGAGTGAGAAGAAAAGAAATGGTTCGATCCGATTTTATATCATTAGCAAAAGCAATGTCTCTTTGATAATATAGTAATAAGCGTTTAGAGTGACAATTAATTTTTAAACGTGAAACAAATTCCGTTGGAAGTGCACATGTGATTATAGCTTGGCTGGCTGCCTCTCCAAAGGTCCACTCCAAACACACTTTTATTTGAGTGGCAGGTGTACATCCAAGAAAGCAGTTCAGTAGCTACTTCCTTCCACAGACTGACACACCCTCCTTTCTTCCTTACTCCAACCTTTCACCTTTTCCTTTCTCTGTTTATTTTCTTATTACGCCATGGCTAAGCTTCCTACCATGTTCTCTTTGAGGCACTTTCTGGTACTCTCCCTCGCCTTGAACGTCAGCCTCATACTCAGATTAATGATGCACCAAGGTGCACAAAAACCTCACAACCATTCTTGCTTGCAAACAGAAAGAACCGATTCTGTAACTGAGGAGCATAACAATATCCATAAATCACGCATGGTTATCTCATCATCATCTTCATCTACTTCGTCTTTCGCCAATTCTACTCCCACAACAGGAGGCAACAATAGAGTCATCAACCTCGACCAGTAAGAACAATCTTAACAGTACTTACTTTTGTTTTGTTCCCTTCATTTTATGATGATATGTCTTCGTTAAGGTTTCTTACTTGTTGCTACTAATATATTAGTGTTATTAAAGTAAGCAACTAAGCAAGCAACCTTTGATGTTTTAAGATTCTTGGTACATATATTTTTAGACATTTATTTATTACGTTCTCGTACTGAAGGGCATGATTGCCATTTTAGACTTGTAAGGAATTTTTTTTTGGGAGGGAGAGATTTGTAGTCTAAACCACATCTATCATCTAGTATTGAAAGTAATCATATTCGAACCGGATAGGAACAATCTTGTTTCAGTTGAACAGGATTACTTTGGATAGTAAAATTCTTCTTCCAAACAAATATTGAACACAGTTGTGTTGTGTATAAGGACCCAAACCCGAAACTTTTCATGTGAATTGAATGACGTCTTTGATGGCGTGAGATAGAGAGATTATTTGGCAGTAAATTGTGGAAAATATTTGTTCTATTTAACGACAAATGTCATTTTAACTCTGCTAGCACCTTTGTTCTCTGTTTCTGCAAGCTAGTACTGGGTCTTCCGTTTTTGGTACCGTTCTTTGCTTCCTTCCTGCTATTGTTCCCTGTGAAAACAGGGACAAGTCATCGTCTCTAACGTGACTTTCTCTTACCAAGACTCAGGAATAAAACAGCATATTCACTATACAAATTTGTTTGATTCTAGGAGTATTTGAATTTCGAGTCTAAACAATGAAATATATTCTTATGAGTAAATTATATTCGTATTTTGTTTGTTTTTTTTTAAATTAGATTTGATACTCCTTTTTTTTATCTTAAAATAAAATTCTTAATTATTTAATTTACATTACATTTAGACCTTTTTTTAAATACCGTTTATTAATTTAACAGAAAGTAGACACATTTTGGTCACATGACTTTTAATAAAATTTTATGTTTAAAATACTCTCATCTTTTTCCTCAAAATCACATATTAGATTTTACAAATCATAACTTCTTCAGCAAGTCCTCTTCACTTACCACCACTATCTCCTCCTCCTCCATCTCCCACAACATCATTATCTCTTTCTCCTTATAGCCGTTCTCAGCCACCAACACGACGTTCGAGTATAGCCACTCCCACTAGAGCAACCACCACCGTAGTCACCACTACCACCGTAGTCGTAGCAGCCACCGTAGCCGTCGTCACCACTGCCATATTCACCTCTACCACCTCCTCGTCCCCCGTCGTAGTTTCGACCGTCATAACTATTATGTTTGGTTCCCTGGACAGTAGCGTCATTGGGATCAGTGACATCAACAACCTTGACGCGTTCGACATAATCAGACTCAAGATAGGTATCAGGTGCAATCTGAGAAAACCACATGGAGTGACAGTGTAATTTACTCTAACGAATAGTTTTGTCTGCTCAAATATTTCACTTGACGTTAGTTAACGACATTAATAGAAAGAGATAAAAATAATATATAAAAAGAAAGAAGTATCGGGTGTAATTTGTAAAAAACACCAGAATATGAGTGTATACTCTATTCTCTAACACTTTTTTTTAAGCAATGCTAATTAGTGTTTTTACCCCCGATTGATTAACAAAATAAAAGGAGAAAACTTTTAATTGAGATATATAATATTGTATTGTTTATGATTTTTTTTAATGTTCTCATATGATTTTTATATTAAATAATTTTTATATTCTAAGGATACTAATCAATAACACTTTTTTTACCAGTTAAAATTGATTAAAGTTATAAAATTAAGAAAGATACTCATTAAATTAAAAGATGTGAGTCTTATTAAATTTTATAATTTTCTTTAATCAATAAAAAATATGTTTAAAAAAGTCCATTAAAAATATATGTCTAATATATTTTTTATTTAACATTTTTAGTGAAAAAGAAGTGTCCATTGTATTGTTTTGGACCATTAACTGGTCTTGATCAATCTTTATAGACTCATCTTATGTAAATCTTTACTTGATATATAGTTGATTTTTACTAACCTTTTCTTTGTAATTTGAAAAACTTAACTATATGTCACGTGTAATTGATCAAAACCAAATCGTGATATTGGCCTGAATGATGTAATAGTTTCTCTAACTCGTTATGGAGTTTAATTAAGATTCCTTAATCTTCATGTCACATAATAATGTTGCTTATTTTGTTAGTGTATGCTAGCTTCCTTATTTTTAAAACGTATTTTATTACTGTATGTTGGGGGCATGTCATTTTCATAAGTGTGTTTCATATTCAATGTAACAAAAGAAAAATCATGTCTATTTTGTAGTCCCTGTTCCGGAGTTGGAGGGTCGAAATTTAGTTAGGAAAAAGTAGAGTGCTACTTGTGGTAGAGATGCTCGATGGTAGTAGCCTAGTAGGAGAGTCCAACTTTAGTTCCACTGCTCCAGCACCATTGGCGAATCCTCATTGACATTGTATATCTCAAAATCATTGTGTACATTAACATCGTCTTAGATTTGTTCTGTGCTCAGATTTTTTTATTGAAAACATGAAAACAACTTTTTTAAAAAGTGATTACTTTGTTTAACCCTAATAGACAATTACTATTGCTATAATATATTTGATCAGGGAAAAAGTTAAGTGACACAACTGCAAACTAAAAGTTAATTTTAAAGGAGGACACCGATTTCAATTCAACATTTGTCCTAAAGACATGGGGTTAAAGAATTAAAAGAGAAAAATTTTTAATGTAAAAATTATAAAAAAAAACACAAAAAAATCATGGATATTATAATTTTTTTGTCTCTCAATAAAAATATTTCTACCATAAGTTTCTTAATTAGTGCCATTGGGACACTAATTAGTATTTTTCTAAAATTTATATGAACCTATATATTTTATAGCAGGTGTTTTTAACTTTTTAAAGCTAAAGTGTTTCTAACTTTTTAAAACACAATCTTTATGAAAACTTATTATACGGTCCAATTGTGTGTTCTCTCATCTCAATCAGTTTCTATGTTGTACGTATATAATTGAATTTTATTTACTCTTTCTCATGAATTAAAAAAGTTGGTTATACATTATATGATGATGGATTGAAATCATAGCACCTGATAGTATGAGACAATGCAATAATTTCTTCTTTTAAAACACGTTTACCTCTAAAACATATAAAAATAATAGTATATTATCTTTAATTTAATTTAAAATTCATCAATTATAAGTTTAATGTTATAAAATTTAAGACTAAATGCATCAACATTTAAAAATCAAGCTTAGTTTTTTTATTATAAAAATGCTATAATATAATAGATGGTTGGTAGTTGGAAAAATACCAAAGAAGTTGGTGGGGTCACATGCCCTATGTGCACACTGCATGAAGCACTCTTTCGGCCATGGCCACAACACTATTGTTATGGAAGTGCTTCTTTGGTTCGCTCAGTGAAATGAGATTTTTACGACTTTTTGCCGCCCCAATTGTGAATTTCTCATTTACATAATAATTTTTTTTTAACTTATAAATAAATTTATTTTATTTTTTTTTATTTTTTTCTTCTAAATTTTTTTTTAGAGAAACTTACATTCAAATCGGTCAATATAAACCCTTTGTTTTTCTCGTTTTTCATTTTTTCCTTTTTTCGGTTTCCAAATGGACCCTTTGGACTCTGGATCTCACATATCAACTGCATTGTGGGTCCCTCGTATTTGGAAATCCACCTCCAATATATTTTGTCCCCTTCACTCTTCGGCTGTGCATGACTCCCATTTATTGATGTAATTGTAAATGCATACATCTATCCATATCTTTCAACCTACCTAATCATTGTTTTGACTAATATTACCTCCTTGTATCTTTTGTATCTTTTGATGTTTAAAATCGTTACTTACAGGTTGAGAAACATTTAATGAAACTAAAAATTAATATATTTAAACTATAATATTCTAATTTAATATCTTAATCTTTGATACATACACCACTAATAGGGACTATTAAATAAAAATATATTTTTTAAAAAAATTAGACTCTAAAATTTTAAAAATATGAAAATAATTAAAAAACTAAAACATCAAAAAGATATAAGGAGGTATTTGTGATTACTTTAGCCCTTAGTTAATTCAATGCCTTTTCTTCAACACGTTCATTGCTCCTTTACCTAATTGGCGGAGATCTTACAAATGTATAAACAAAATTATTATGCCTTAATTTACTCAAGAAATTGGGAATGGAGTTACGTGATTTGTGTCTACTTGTGAGAAGGGTTAAATGTATCTGTCTAGGTTCATTAAGTGTTATGTATAAGCTTTCATTCGGTTTAATTATATTCTACTCTTCTTATTATAGTTATTTTGCAAATTAGATCATCCATTCTTTTTTCATAAATTTGATCATCTTATTATTTTACTTGTACAAATTTAATTAATCTATTAACTTAAAATGTAATATTTAATAAATATTGACGTAATGGTGTAGTAGAATGTCATGTAAATATTAATATGCTAATGTAGCTGTACAATAGAATATCAGATCAACATTTTAAGTATTAGATGTTAAATCAATATATACATTAAAATTCACAATTAAAATGGTGAAAATCAAATTTACGAAAAAAAAAGGGAAATCAAATTTGCAAAATGAGAGTATTAAAAGGAAAAAGAGTACAATTAAGTCTTTTTTATTCTTAAACTCATCTATATTTTCTAGTATTGTGTTTTTTTCTTTAAATAATCAATTAAAATATTTGGACCCAAAATAGGGAAAACATTAAAGATTGTTCAAGACAGAAACACTACATGACCCCTTGTTTCGAAATTCAGATCATGGTCTACATTGGAAGGACCGTGGACTAGTGGAGTGCAGCTACAGATAATATATTTAATATTTTTTGGTATTATAGAAACCATGAATTAATTCTTAAATAAATGTCTGTTCATTGTTGGACACGATGATAATGCATGATCTGGTTAATTTCTGACCAACTATGTTACATTAAACTAAAGGTTTTAATACAAATTAACAACATCTTTTGCAGTGGAGACCCGACAGCGTATGAGAGGTTTTGGCGACAAACGGGTGACAAGAGCACGATCACAATCCCGGGATGGCAGTCTCTGAGTTATTTTTCTGATGTGACCAACATTTGCTGGTTTTTGGAGGCAGAGTTTGCGAGGGAAGTGGTGAGGTTGCACAATGTGGTGGGAAATGCAGTCACAGAAGGGCGTCACATTGTTGTTGGAACAGGTTCTTCTCAGCTCTTTCTTGCTGCTCTTTTTGCTCTCTCCCCAACTGATTCACCTGAACCAATCAGTGTCGTTTGTGCCACACCCTACTACTCGGTGAGTAAGGGTTTTTCATAAGCTATATTTTATTATATATAATACAATGCATAAAAATATCAATGATATTTCTAAATTAACCACAACAAAAGTTGAGTCTAGCGGAAGAGAATAATCTCTTATAACCTACGGATTCTGACATAGACACTGAATACAATACGGATATGGACACTTTAATACGACCAATGCCTAAAATATAAACAACTTAAAGTGTCAAGCCAACAAAAAAATATTTTATGTGAACAAGTGTTTATGTCACAAACATGTCCGATAGACAACACTTCAAATAATAGAGGTGTCCATACTATATAGCTTATAACTTAATAAACTAAGGTCTGAATCTTTAGTGAAAGAAATACATGATATTACTTCAAATAAGATTGTCTCTTAGACATAATAGTACTTGTGGGAAATCAATAATGATATATCTATGCCTATTTCATAAAATGCTCTTTGTTACAATTAAGTTTAGTAAAAAATTATTTTATCTTCTTATCATTTTTTATAATGTCTTAAAAGCATATAATTAATAACATAAAATGTTGTCTAACTTACTTCAAGTAAAAATGACTACAGAAGTGGATGATTGAAGAAAAGCAAAGTCATTCGTTAATGTGTAATGTGCAGCTATGCTCTTGTACTAATTACCATAACTCGTTTAGTTGTTATAAGTAGAGTTATAAAACCCGATCTGACCCAGCCTGTCGGACCGGGACCCGGTAGATTAACCGGTCCGAATTTGTAGTTGGATCGTTTATGCAAGCGACCCGGTCAAACCCAGTCAAAACCAGCTAAACTCGGTCGGTCCAACCGGTCCGGTCCGGTCTGGTTTGCTTTTTTTTGGAATTTTTTATTTTTTATTTAAAATTTTATATTATTATCAATTGTTATTTTGAATTTTAGAGTATAAATGAGTTTATCTTATTTAAATAATGTTAGTTATATACTTATATATAATAGATACATATATAAATTTAAATTTTTAATATATACCGGTCAAACCGGGTCTGACCCACTGATTAAATCACTGATCCACTCACCTACTATCTTGATCGGATCAATCACCGACCGATTTTAATAACACTGGTTATAAGCGATACTTTGACCACTTTAAGTTATATATTGAGGGAATTCTTGCATGGCCAAGTAACTCATTCTTGGATGTGCATGATGGACTATAGACATTTATTTAAACAGTTGGAAATTAATAAATATTTGACAACTGAGTTAATTATGTCCGGATTGATTCCCATCTCTATTTCTGAGATTCCTCTGAGAGAAACACTTATTAATTGTAGCATTCAATTGTTTTGCTGCCATTTCTTATGTATTTGTATCCCTTAATTAATTTTCTGCCTCCTGATCCAAGATATTTTTACTTTTTAATCCTTGTCGATGTTTATCGCTAACTTCCACTCTCTTGCACTCGTAATTTTGCACACCTGCACCTGATCACATGATAGTTGATACTTTTGTTGAACTGTTGCATGTGCGGAGCTGTCAGTAGAGTAGATTTGAAGATCTAAGATGGATAACTATTACTCTAGATGGTTCAGGACATTATAGTATTCACTATTTTTTTTCATAAATTAAAAAACTAAAAATATAATATAATGTGTAGATATTGACTAGGACTATAAACACGTAATAATTCAAGACTACTTAGTAATTTCTCACATATGAGGGAGGTCATTCATTCAATTCATAAACAAAAGTGGGAAAAAGGTGTCATCTGGCTTCATTACTAGTTATGGTATAATTGACCCTTATTGTAAGTGATTGATTTATGTGAGATCTAATTTAATTGATCGAGTAGCATGTGTGAATTATTGTAAAATCTTTATTACTTGTGTTTGATTTGTACAAATAAAATAATAATATATTGGTGGATTATAACAAATTATTCACATGAGAATTTAATGCAAAGGTTCAGTCCAGTTCACACATTCTTTAGTATACTCTTTTAAATACATTATTTTTCATTGGTTGAAATTTAAAATTTGGTGAGTTTCACATAATATTATGACTATTCTAACTTTGTAGTTTTAATAAATTTTAACCAATTAAAAAAATTGTGTTTGAAAAGTGTGTTCTTAACATTTTTCTTACTTGAAAGATTGCTGTTTTTGGTTTGATTAGTTGATGGTTTAGGCATAGAATTGACGAGTAAACTAACTAACTAACTACTTGCAGTCATATCCATCAATGACGGATCACTTGAAATCAGGGCTTTACAAATGGGGTGGTGATGCAGAAAGTTATGAGAAAGAGGGTCCCTACATTGAGCTGGTTACTTCTCCCAATAATCCTGATGGACACGTAAGAAGATCTAAGGTCAACAGAAGCCAGGGATTTTTGGTCCATGACCTTGCCTATTACTGGCCACAGTACACTCCAATATCAGC
>PYAF01005573.1:654858-684919 GCA_007407185.1 Glycine tomentella
TGACGGATCACTTGAAATCAGGGCTTTACAAATGGGGTGGTGATGCAGAAAGTTATGAGAAAGAGGGTCCCTACATTGAGCTGGTTACTTCTCCCAATAATCCTGATGGACACGTAAGAAGATCTAAGGTCAACAGAAGCCAGGGATTTTTGGTCCATGACCTTGCCTATTACTGGCCACAGTACACTCCAATATCAGCACCTGCAGATCACGATCTCACGCTTTTCACTGTCTCAAAAAGCACTGGCCATGCAGGAATGCGCATAGGGTAAGTTGACCCATAACTTGAAGACTACCTTATCTACTGTCCTCTTCAATTTTTTCTTTTTTTTAATTAAGTTTATATAAAGTTCATAAGTACTTTTTGTACTGCTACTCAATCAGAATTTAAATTTTACCTTGATAATTTATATAATTCTTTAATATAAAATTTTAAGTTAATGTTAAGATTTCTCAATTTAGTCCCCATACATAAAAACTTACTAAGTTGGAAAATTTGCCTTGTCAAGTTTAAGCATGTATGACTGGTTAGCCCCTCAATAGAAAGTCCTTTCCTACCGACAACTAGTACTCACACTAATTGATAAAGCATCTAGACACTTGGGGAACAAGCACTTAAATATTTTCACTTAACATCCTATGCTACTCGATGTGGGACTTAACCACTCCGTAATACCCAAGTTCCTGTTAGATGCTTGCATATGTTTGCCGTAGTTGGGGATTTTTTGACACTGGAATCAAACATTAAACCTAATAAGCAGAGAGGTTTAAGCATACAATTAACAAGAGTGATACTCATATATTGTCTGACAATATATCAAAGGAAAGATCATGTTGGAAAAACAGATTTCACGATGTATCAAAGGAAAGATCTGAGAGTCACTTGGCCATGGTATCTTGTGAGTAGAATTTTCAAACTTCTTTTTTAGTCTTTCATCAGGGTATCACACTGACATGTTGTGAGACAAAACACTGCCTTTTGTAGGATTTATAGCATGTTTTGGAAACCCGTTGAGAAAGAATGAATCTCGTTTAGAATGTGAAAGTTGTAACTATTAACTTCTTATTTTCACGTCTAAGAAGTGAAAAATCACATCTGGAGTGTGAAACCAAACACATTATTAATTTGGAAGTGAGACAAGTTGGATCTGAAACCCTTTGGTTTTCTGACAAGTGTTTGATCTATATGAAAATAATGTAAAGAAAGATCATATCACTTAAATTCCTAAAAGCTTCCACTTTGTATTTTGTATAGGTGGGCTCTTGTGAAAAACCAAGAGGTGGCAAAGAAAATGACTAAATTCATAGAGCTCAATACAATTGGAGTGTCTAAGGATTCCCAACTCAGGGCTGCTAAGGTCTTAAGGGCAGTTTCTGATAGCTGGGAACAAGGAAACTCCAAAGAGAGCGAGTCATTCTTCAAATTCAGCCACAAACTAATGGCCAACAGGTGGAAGCAATTGAGACTAGTTGTAGAGCGTAGCGAGTTGTTCAGTTTGCCCAAATTTTCTCCAGCATTCTGCACCTTCTTCAATCAGGTCTTGGAGCCTCAACCAGGTACTAACTGAATTACATGTTAAAATGTTTTATATATACTTTCATTTCTTCATTCTTAAGATGGATTTGAATTACTTATTTAATAAGTTATTATCAAATAAAAATTTATTCAAAAACTTGGCACCGAAACTTGTTAAGTAAGCTTAAAACATTTTGTTTGATAAAATTTTTTGGTAAAGATTATTGAAATAACTAGAAAAGCATATGAAAAGTTACAATTCACTTCAATAAATTCAAATGAGCTTAATATTCCTTGTTAGTGAAAAAAATTTACATTGACAATTAATCAAAACTTGATTTAAGTATCACTTTTTACAATAATTATTATAAAAGTTAACAAATTTATCGGAATAAAATTTAAGTTATATTCAATTTAAATAAACTCTTGTAAACTTCTCTAATTCTTCTTCTTGTATAAATGTTTGACAGCTTTTGTGTGGTTAAAGTGTGAGGGAAACGTGGAAGACTGTGAAAGCCTCCTTCGAGGACACAACATCTTAACGAGAAGTGGAACACACTTTGGGGTTAGCCCAAAATACGTAAGAATTAGCATGTTGGATTCTGACGAAAATTTTAACCAGTTTCTAGATAGACTCTCTGCCATAATGTCGTGATAAGGGGAGCTTGCTTCTGGGTAATGTATATATAATATTTAGAAGTGTTAGTTTTCTGTATGCTGGAAAGTGAAACACAGAAATGCAATTTTGCTCATCCATGTATAACATATATGTGTGTCTTTGTTGGAGTACAAGTGTGTGGTAAAGTTTCACATTGGAAGAAAAAGAAAAAAGACTTATATTCGAGGGAGAGATTGTTGGCGTACAGGAAAAGTCCCACATCAGATACAAATAGAAAAGTTGAACACCATATAAGTGGGGATTGAGCCTTAAGGTTTTGGGTTAAAGTGTGGTGTTTAATTCACTTATACTTAAATTTTAGTCTCATTAATAATCTAATTCATATTAAATTTTAAAAAATTAATAAGTTTATTTTTAAATAGGCCAATGACTAGGGGTGTTCGAAATCAAACCAGAGGGGTGTTTGAAATTGAATCAGACCTTTCGAAAACCACCAAATCGATTCAAAAAAATTGAAAATCGCAAAACCTAAACATATTTTTTGCAGTTTGGTTCGGTTTTCGGATATTGTTATAAAAATCCAAATAAACTACATATTATAATTATATTGATTTTTATTGTGGTATTAATAATAAGTATTTAATAATTTATTACTTTTCTTTTACTTTATAACCAAGATGCATATTTTACTTTCATGTGTTAAAAAAGAATGCACTACTATTGCTAAAAATAGTATTAAATATCAAGTGAAATACAAATTACTATTATTTTAAAAAAGAGTTGATAATACCATTTTATAGTAATGTTAAATAGAAGTGAAAATAATATTTTTAACTAAAATATAATAAAAAATAAAATTAATTTTTTTAAATAATATAGTATAATAATTATGTAAGTTTAGTTGATAGATTTTAAATTATGATAATAGAATAAAAAATAAAAATCGGCACACCGAACAGAATTAAATTGCAAAAGTTTGATTTGATTTGATTTGGATTTGATGTTATATTTAAATCAAATCAAGCCAAATAGCATCTTTGTTTTATGTTTGATTCGGAATTTTTTGTCTAAAAATCGAAGTAAACCTTACCACAAATTTTCTTACCAATAACATCATTTTAATTAATAAGATCCAACTCAATTGATAGATAAATGTATTTCTGAAAGTATGTTGTCATAGCTTTGATTTTGTCCATGTGTCTAGAGAAAATTTTAGACTCAATTATCAATTTAGCTTACCCAAATTATTTTAAATGATTCAATTTGATGATGAAAATTTTATAATAAAATTAATTATGTTTTAAAATAAATGTTTATTAACATAAATAAAGAACTTACTTTATTTATATATATATATATATATTCGTTATTTGCTTCTCTAAAACTTCAAGTATATGTTTGAGTTTCTTTTTTAAAATTTATATTAAAATGCGCCTATAATATTTTTAACTTGGATCCGTGCACCAGTTAGTTAAAAACATATCTTAGCAAACATATACACCAACTTTGAATGCCATCAACTGACGATGATCATTAGTTAAACGCGTGTGTCGTCGTCGTCGCCGCCAGTATCACAAAACCCTCTAAAACTCTAACTTGTTGGAGACATACCCTTAATGTTGATTCCGTTTGATTGGCTCCATTCCGAACTCAGCAACATTGTAAGTCCCTCATGCGAGCGAAGCAGTTACACGCATTCCTTTTGAAGACCCATCTCTCACAAGACCCCTTTTACGCAACAAAAATTGTTAGGCTGTACGCAGCCAACAACGACATTAAGTCAGCCCATCATGTGTTCGACCAAACTCCCAACCCAAGTGTCTACCTTTGGAATTCCATGATTCGAGCTTTCGCGCAGTCCCAAAGATTTCTCAGTGCAATTTCTCTGTTTATAACCATGCTTGGGGCTGACATAAGTCCTGATGGTCACACTTATGCTTGTGTTATACGTGCCTGTGCTGACAACTTTGATTTCGGCATGCTAAGGCGTGTTCATGGAGGTGCTGTGGCTGCAGGGTTAGAAATGGACCCTGTTTGTTGCAGTGCACTTGTGGCTGCGTATTCAAAACTAGGCCGTGTTCATGAAGCGCGTAGAATATTCGATGGGATTGCTGAACCGGATTTAGTTTTGTGGAATTCATTGATTTCTGGCTATGGGAGCTTTGGTCTGTGGGATGTGGGGATGCAGATGTTTAGCATGATGAGACTTGTTGGGATGAAGCCTGATGGATATACACTGGCTGGGTTGCTTGTGGGTATTGCGGATTCTGGAATGCTGAGCATTGGCCAAGGATTGCATTTTTTGAGTCAGAAGAGTGGGCTTGATTCTGATTCTCATGTTGGTAGTCTGCTGGTGAGTATGTACTCGAGATGTAAGCACATTGCTTTGGCATATAGAGTCTTTTGTAGTATTTTGAGTCCTGATTTGGTCACATGGTCTGCTCTTATAGTTGGGTATTCTCAGTCTGGGGAGTATGAGAAGGTGCTGCTCTTTTCAGGAAATTAAACATGGGAAGCAATAAGCCGGATTCTGTTTTGATTGCCAGTGTATTGGCTTCAATTCCTCAGATGGCGAATGTAGGACTCGGATGTGAGGTACATGGTTATGCTCTTCGGCATGGATTGGAATTAGATGTCAGGGTCTCCTCTGCTCTTATAGACATGTATTCAAAGTGTGGTTTCTTGCACTTGGGAATTTGTGTTTTTAGGGTAATGCCAGAACGGAATATTGTTTCTTATAATTCGGTAATTTTGGGTTTTGGATTGCATGGATGTGCTTCAGAGGCTTTTAGGATGTTTGATAAGATGCTGGAGAAAGGATTGGTACCTGATGAAGCCACATGCTCTTCTCTCCTTTGTGCCTGTTGTCATGCTGGACTTGTCAAAAATGGCTGGGAGATTTTCCCGAGAATGAAAGATGAATTTAACATCAGAGCTAAGCCTGAGCACTATGTTTACATGGTGAAGCTCCTTGGCAGTGCTGGGGAGTTGGAAGAAGCTTACAATCTGACCCGGTCCTTACCAGAACCGGTAGACAAGGCTATCCTAGGAGCCTTATTATCATGCTGTAATTCTTGTGGGAATTCTGAGCTGGCAGAAACTGTAGCACAGCAGCTTTTTGAAAATAGTCCTGCCGATAATGTTTACAGGGTTATGCTTTCTAATATATATGCTGGTGATGGGAGGTGGGATGACGTGAAGAAGTTGAGGGATAAAATGACAGGAGGTCTGAGAAAAATGCCTGGACTAAGCTGGATTGAAGGCAGTTAGCCAGCTACTGCTGTCATATATACAGAGGCTTCACAGAAAGGTATTAGAATGTAAAACATAATTTTATATATGTTTGCTTCTTGTATGTTTTTTTACTTCTTGGGATATGCAAAACTGGTCTAGACAATTATCTTTAAACCGAAAGCAGTGAACTCTCATCTATAAAATCACATAATCGGGGAGTTGCTTAAGTGTATTTCAGATAGTATACAGATTGCATTTGTAGCCTTTAACCTTTGTTCACGTTTCACAATTCTGCTACCATTGATCCCTTCTTGAACCTAGCTTCTTGGTGAGATTCCCTCCAGGGAACATCTTGGTGAATTCAACAACATTACCCTCCCTGATCTAATTGCATGAGTTTTCAGTTATTATAAAGACACTTTTCTAGAAATTCCATGATCACTTTTCATTTTTCTTTTTCTCTTTCCTTCCAATGATGCTTGTAGCTGTATAAGTTGTGTTTTGTTCTTCTGATTGATGATGTTGTAATTCTGTGAGTGAGTGTTAATGGAACATGAGATTGAGAGGATAGAGTCGTTGCTGTGATATGGAATTATTCTTGATATTATTTAAGCCTTTTAGATGGGAATACATATGGGTTGTTCCGTTGTTGATATTTCTGTGCTTCAATAACTTAAAGTGTACAAGGAATTGTATTTAGAAATGAGTACTTAATAACTTAAAAGTGTAAGGTGAACTTGGTACTGACTAGATGAGCGCCTCCATTCATCAGGCCTATTTTGTGCTAATTTAGTTGAATATGGAAACTGATGAAATGATTGAATCTGAAAATGATAAAATTCCTGAGGTTATCAACTTATCATTATATCATGTTAATATTGATTCTGAAAGTGAATGCTATTTTAGACTTATGGTTCTTTTTGTATTTCATTAATGGTACCTGTTGATATGAGGATAGAACACCATTTGACTGGTTGAAGGAAAAATTATAGGAATGTTTGTGACTAAAAGCTTTCTATTGTCAAACATCAGTCATTTGTACTAGTTGTTGATTTTGCTTGCATGTGAAATGCAATGGACAAACTAGATGGTGATTCTAATAGAATTAACCCCTAGGTAGGCAAGATACTTGTGCTCATTAATGGATTTAGATTGATATTGTGAGTTTATATTTAATTATTACAGGTGGGAATGTGTTATAATTTAAAATTGGTTGGCTGTATACCAATAGATCTCCTTATTGATCACCCAGTTCAGGTTGATGCAGCAAGATCGGAAAATACTGTGAAGGCAATGTGGCAAGATTCGAAATGTGTTTGCCATCCAACTGTGTTGCTCTTCATGGGTGCAGTTGATATGTTTTGAGGGTAACTGGCAGTCTTTGTTTTTAACCTGTAAGCAAATTTTGTTTTAAGCAAATAGAAAACGGTGCCTTTGCATGATTAACAATTAGTTTGAAATTATTTTGCACATCTAAGTATCTTTCATCTTTTCCTCCATCTCATGTGTTAGGTTGTTTCAAGTTGGAGGAAAGCTGTATGAGTGAGCTATTGAAGAAACTGGATGCAGAATAAAGTATGAAGTATGACGTTGGGCTGCATATTATGTAAGTTCATTATCAATATTATGTTGCATAGCAGTAGCTTGAATTGATGTGATAATGTCTTATTTCTGCAGTGGTTCCTGATTCTTGTTTCCCTTCATTGAACCCAAAACATAGAATGCATCTTGGACAAAAGGCATTTTTTCACATTGAAGGTATTTTGACCTGATTGATTGTGTGTGATAGTCAAATTAAAAATTATATTATAGGGAAAATGCAAATTAGCACCTGCAAGTTTGAGTTACGTGCTTCTTAGTCCTTGACCTTTAAAAAGGTGTATCTTGTATTAAAATTTTGCACATTGATAATGCTTGTAAATATTTGTCTTCTCAGTTTCAGTTTTTTTCTTTTCACAAGGTATTATTCATGAAACATCTTGTGTTCCCACACCACAACAAAATGGTTTTGTTGAAAGAAAGAATCAATACTAGGTTGAAACCACTCATACCCTACTTCACCATCGTGTTCCTATTTGCTCCCTGGGTGATGCACTTCCCACAACATGTTATCTAATTAATCACATGCTTTCGTCTGTTTTTCACTAGTAGGTTTGCTACTCTATCTTGTATCCCAATAAAATCTCTACCGTGTTCTTCTCGTTGTCTTTGGCTGCACTATAAAGATAAATTCTACCAAATCTCTCAAATGTATTTTTTTGGGTTACTCACCCCTCTAGAAGGGCTATCATTATTTTTGTCCTCAACTTCGACAATATATTGTCTATATTGTCAGTTACCTTTTTTGAGACCTATCCTTCCTCCTTTTCCACTGTACTTGATGCTACCTTCACTGCAAACCCTCTGCATATTCACTTGTTGTTTCGGCTCCAATCATTGCTTTTGCTCCACCTCCATTGCTTACTTACCAACAGAAAATGAAAATTCCAACAACAGTTCCATCAACTAATCCTCTTGCCCCATCTTCTACTCCAACTGTCCCTCCAACTACATCACTTACACTTGAACTTCCAATTGCACTCACATGAACTACTCCATATTTATTTGGAATGTCGATGGAACCTTGCCAAATGGTCACCAAATTCATCAATAAAAAATGAAGTTGATTATCCCAGCAGACATATAATATAAAACTTATGCAGAACACTGCATTATGCAAAAATGTACAAATGCAATTGTAAAACTATTGGTGTCCCATAGAATGATAAACATGAACTTAAGACCAAAGTGAAAAAGGAATATAAAACTTAGCCCTTCAATATTACACATTTCATCTTAGATTTAGTTTTGCTTAATTTGATTCATAAATCTCATCTTTTGTGATGTTATTGCATAATGGCATCCTTGAGATACACTCAGCAGGCTTCAATATCTTTTTGTCTTATATGTATTGTTTTTGGTCCTATAAGAGCTTGAAGGGCATGTGAAATTTGGGGACTCAAAATTGTGTTCGATGTAGAAATCTCATCTTCAACTCGTTGCACCGTCTGTGTAAGTAGGGGTGTTCGCGGATCGGTTCGGATCGGTTTTGGCCAAATTTAGGACCCAACCCAATCAAATTTGATCGGTTCGGTTCGGTTCGGTTCGGTTTTCAGAAAAAAAAAATTGAAACTCAACCCAACCTAACCCGTTCATGAACAGTTCAGTTAGGTTCGGATCACCGGTTTATCCATTTAATTTTTTTAGAACTACTATTTTATCACAATTCTTTCAAATATCTCATACAATTAACACAATATTATCAAATGTATGAAAGTAATAAAATTGATTCATTGAATACCATCAACATAATATTATAAAATAGACTTATAATATAAATTAAAACAAAAGATTTGTGAACAATATTTACTATAATAGTCTACCCTTACACAACAATTATCCCAGTTGGTATCCTTGTTTCCCAACAAAAAGCTCTAGTCTAAATTCACCAAGAATAGAGATAGACTGATATCCTTATTTCCAATCAGACTGGTATCCTAGTTTCCCAGCCAGAAGTTGCATGTCTCAATTCATCAAGAACAGAGACAACTGGTATCCTAGTTCCCAGCTACGACCTTTTTCAAAGTCAAGAAGAAGAATACAATAAACTGCAAACATGAACACCAAAATATGTTTCTATTTATATTAATTTAAAGATATGATTTTAACCAATTTTTGAATGCAATCCTAAATATATTCTATCACATTATCCAATGTAATCTTAAAGATATTCTATTATATTATGCAATGTAATCTTAAAAATATTCTATCTTATTTTTTAATGTAATATAAAAAAATATCCTATCTTATTTTTGAATGCAATCTTAAGCATTTATAATATCTTACATTTTTTTATTGTCAAATTATTTTTTTAATTTTTAATATATATATATATATAATAAAATTTATATTATTATTACGAGTTCACGGATCGGGTCATCGGATCAACAGATCTGTAAATCTAAACCCGTGACCCAATCCATACATGAACGGTTTTGATCGGTTCGGTTCGGTTTTGACCCAAATATATAAATGACCCAACCCAAACTGTTCAGATCGGTTCGGATCGGTTCGGGTTCACGGGTGACCCGTACCCGTGAACACCCCTATGTGTAAGCCAATCTTTACAGCTGAATATACAATCTGTTGATACTGTTTGAAATATGAAAGAGAGAATGGATCCCGAGATACACTATTGATACAGTGTTGGTGACTGGTGAGGTCAAAAAATTATGCTCATGTGAATTTTGCTTTGGGGAAACTTCCTTTGAAACGTGAAAAAGAATACATTACTCCTGATATGAAAAAACAATAGGTCCTTTTTACTTGGGAAACATGTGTTGCCTTCTAGCCTCATACAATTCCATTTATTTTTTCTGATTGTCCTATGGAAGTTCAGCAAGGTGTACCATTAATAGGTTCATGGTTGTAAATACAACAGATTTTCGATGAATAAATGCTGCAGTGGTACCAAAAGTACCTGCAGAAGTAAAGTTCAAGTATTGATTGTTGGCACTTTCTGAACCTAATATTTTTGGGACAACCATATGTTTTTTCCTAATGTCATTGTGGTGTTGGTGCCATATTTATTGGTATTTTTACCTCCATAGAAGTAAAAGAAATAGTGTGGATAGAAGATCAAATATCACTTTTCTGTGCCACTTTCTTTGGGCTCAATAAGCTTACGATGCTCGTATGTTATTTCCAATGAGACCCCCGATATTAGGTTAATCACTTACTTCTAACCAATTTTGAGCAGTTCTGTATTTTCTCAGAATTACAAGGCAAATTTTTCTTTACGTTATACTATTGTCTAGCTCGAAACACAGTTTTCAAATATTTACTCTTTTAGATTGTTTTTGACCATTGAAATAGTTCATCACAAATGTGTTCCGAGCTAAGTGTTATACGATCATAAAAACGAACATCTATGTCTTTTTCCTTGATAACTGTTGGACATACTTTGCGTTTGGTATACGAAATGGTGATTTCATTAGTTCTACGTTTCATTTTATTCAATCAAAAATCATCATACCTCTCCGAAGAGTTGGGATCAATAATGTCGTGTTTTGAATAATGAGATTTAATTTCCTTAATATATATCATTGTTTATTGTATAGAATAACAAATATAGCTCTCTGTTAAATTTTATTATCTTTTAAATGTTTTTTTTATTTTATTTTTAACTTACCTTTCCTGTCTTACAATTATTTTTAAATGCTCATGTAATTTTTTAAAATGTAATGATATAATTCTGTGAAAGAAAGTAAAAGTATAGTAATATTGTGAAGCAAAATTATTATTCAGTGTGATAAAACACGGAGTATTTTATCTAAAACGCCATGCACTTATTCTCTATTTTTTTAGCATTTATTATTAATTTATAAAAAATCTGAATGCAAATATTTTACATGAGGAAAGCTAATTTTCTTTATTTTTCTTTTGAGGGGTATTTAGGCCCGTTGGGTTAACTTTGACTACTATACAAGAGTAGGAACACTGCACAAAATGTAGTTCTTAATCTAATAAGCCAAACTTTTTCAATTATATCTTTTATATAAATATTTTACCATGCCTCAGATTATTTTCCAGAGCTAATACCTTGTGCAGTTTCCAAAAAATTTCATCCGATTCCATTCTGCATGATTCCCATTGAAGGGCTTAAAAATCATATCATCATGCAATGACACATTACATTACAAATTGGGAATATCATTATATTTGTGGTTTTCAACTCATTCCCCGATTCTATTCCACATCCCGAGGAATTATCCGGCATTAGTTACCCTGGTAGCAGTATAAATAATTAATATGATATGATAAGCTATGAAATCACAACTGGAAAACCCACAAGAGATTAAACAATTCAGATGCTGCAAATTTTTAATTCTTGAAAGGAAAATTATGTGCAAATGACTTGATCCACTTGATCGAATAAATACATTCTGCTTATCTTTTTGGTAGTTTGATTCCAAAATGCATTTTCCTAAGCTGGGAGAAGTAGAATTAGGATATCTGGCGCTCCACCGAGTGGTTCTACAACAAAAGCAAGGATTCTGTTTTCTACTTTTCTTTGGTGCCCCTCTTAATGCTGGTCACGTAAATACTAATAATTCCTTTCAATGATTTCTTGATAAAAATCTTATAAATGCTGCTATTATTTCCTCTGCTATGGCTCTAGTCGTGGAAACAGCTATTATCCTCAGCGTGGTGTATTTTTGGGTAATTATGTTATTGGAGTGAAGTATCTGCTGACTTTATTGATGACTGATCATGTTTAGCATAGCGTCAGAGCATAGTCTGAATTTAATTTTATTTGGACCAATTGGTCAGAGTGTATTGTGTTTGCTTGCATACATTTTGATTGATTTTATTTTATTTTTTGCATTCACAACAATAATGAGAGTCCTGTACAGTTGGCGCCAATTAGATTCCATTGTTACAGTTTTGCATTTGGACGTTATACTATTGCCCCTAATCTTGTTATTCTGCTGCTGCAGGTTGTCATCTCGTTTGTATCACGGACTTGCATTTTTTTCTTGGCCCAGTGGCCCACCCATGATGTGTTTCCACCCAAACCTCACAATTTGAAGGTCCTGTTCCGACCAAGGATGATGAAAGTAGTCATTACTGATGGAACACATTATACTTGCAACTGAGTCTTTTTTTTTTTAATTGCACAAAACAAATTTTCTTTTATTTCTACATTAACTCCCTTAATGTTGGAAAAATATTACAATGACATCTCCTTATATATTTCACTAACCCTCTAATTATTTGAAAAATGTTACATAAATATGTTAGTTTCTTTTTCTGTTGCTTGACTAAGTCAAAATCACATAAGATGGTCCACTCACCTTATTTTTTTAGGAATAACTTGTTGCTAATCTTATCCCTTATCTTCTTAGAAATAAGTTGTTGATAATTTTATCTCTTATTTTTAGCAATTATGACCACCTTTTATGCATATAAAAAAAACAACCTCTTTGATGGAAAGAGATTATAAAAGGAGATGTGCATCATGGTCAAGGTATCTGTTCTTCCTATCTGAAAAATCTCAATACACCATCAGTGAGTGATAGTGAAAACATAGAAGATCCTTAAGCTAAATGTCAGATTAGTTTGAAAACTCATAAACTGTTTATAGATTACTTGACTCACGGACAACTGTAAATTATCTTCAGAGCAAACAAGAATAACAATAGCAAGAGATATTTATGATCTTAATTTTTTCGCATTTGGTCTAATAGCTTCTGATGTATATAAGCGTGATTAGATCATTTAGTTTTTCTTATATTTGATATTAGAGCTCATTTTTGCCTCTGCCTTGCTTTTGTTTGACGTTCATATTTTGAAATATTGTTTTATTGAAATATGGGTATTTTATTTGAATGTTTTAATTATAAAGAAGTCTTGGAATCATATGAAAATTGAATTTCTAAGTTTTCTGTAAATTAAAACATGGATTTCGTTGTTGAAAATGGTTGAAAAACCATCGATTTTTAATTCGAGTTCGTAGGTCGCAACTGGGTCAAAGTGACCCGGCTCAAGGTTGAAGAAGATGAACAGTAAACAAAAATTATTTTGTGCCATCTGGGTCTTAAACCTGCGTCTAGCCCTTTTAGGAAAATTCACATGGACCGATGAGCTATTGCAGCTTAATTATCTAATTTTAACTAGCTTTTTTTTTGCATGTTATACATTTCATGCTTTCCTGTTTAATTTTGGAATTTATAGAATTTTGATTTGTTTTATGCATGAATATATTCTGGAAAAGTTTATTCTATGAATATATATATATATATATTAAATCAAATGCATAATATTATGTTTCAATTATGCAATTGTATATGAGAATTTTATTTATCATTATATTATATCTTGATCTTGAGGTGCATAATATGATTTATTTTCGTATGATTAAGTTTTATGTCTAAGTGATCTTTATAATTTTAATTAATTATGGATTAGTCACAATATCTATAATTTGATTAAAATTATATATTAAGTTGTTTAAATATCATATAAGGAATCAAACATAATATTGTAATTAATTGTTACACTTTTCAAGTTATTATTTCGTGATATTTAATTATTTGACATTATTGCTTGGAGTTTGATGCAATAATATAAAGATAATATTAGTGATTTATGTAATTTAATTAATTAAAGCTTAGCCACAACAACTTTAATTATTTATGTGATATATTAAGAGCTTTTAGATCACATAAGGTAGACAATATTAATTGTAATTAATCATATATAAAATAGTAGATATTATCCCACATGAATTTCTTTTATAATTTTGTATGATTAATTATAATAAAATATTAAATTATATTTTTTTATGATTTGCCCATAGGGATCAAGAAATATAACTTGATAGTTTTATCATAATGTTTATGCGAATTTAATTGAATAAAAAGTTTAGCCTACAGACAAATTTTTTGTCGCTAAATTCATAATTTTATAAGCATGACTTACATTGGTAAAACATGATACATTATTTTTGTCTCAAATTTTAATGATAAACATATATGTTGAATTATTTTGCAACTATACAACCTATTAATACAATTGATGTCCCGAAATTGAGAGAAAATTATTTTTCTATATGGAAAGAAATGATTCTGTTGATGTTAGTGTATATGGACATTAAGGGTGGGCAAAAAAAATCTAATATCCACATGTAACTAATAACTGATCTGGTCTAGCCCATTTTTTTTTTTAATGGATCAGATTTTTTTCCATATCTTTATTTTATATCTATTTAGAAATCTGGAATCCATTTTTCTTTTATACAGATTTAAGTGAAAAATCCAAATCTATTTTTTTTGGACATCTGTCATCTTCAACCTCTGTGCCTCTTCTCTCAGACTCTCACGAACACGAATCGCGTCTCAGCCCTGTGCCTTCTTCTCCCAAATCCGAAAAATCAGGTACCTCTCTCTGGCTCTCTCACTCTTGTGATTCCTCATTTCCTCTCTCAGCCTCGTGTTCCTCTCTCACTTGCATGATTTCTCTCTGCCCTTGCCTTTGTTTTCCTCTCTCATGATTCTCTTTGTGCCGTGCAAAATTGCAGTAAAAAAGGATGAAATGGGTGGATAAGAAGCATACAGTCTAGAGATTTGCAGTCTACACCATACGAGGCATTTGGGAGTTTGGTTCTGCACGAGCTGCTTCCAGCGAGTGGTCTTTGTTCGTTTCAACACCTTAATTTGCACTCGCTGCTACTTCAGTCTTCAGGTTCGATTCATCATCCTTCTCTTCCCTGTTTTCTTTCAGAAACCTAAACTTTCTTTAGCTTTGCTTTGCATCATTTTATATCGGTAAGTAGCATTTAGTTACCAAGTTATGGATCTGAATTTTATTTATAATTTTTTCACTTTCTTCTATGCTTCTTCTTTTGTCGTTTGAGTATATGAAATGAAATACTACTATTTTCTCCAGTGCCATGAAGTGATTTTAGGCTGAGGTGATTGGTTACGTGACATAAAAGTGTCAACAAAGTTTCAGGTCGCTAAAAAGATAACTTGTTTTATGACAATTGAATTTTGCAAATGCAAGTTTGTAAGGCTACTTCAAAAAATTGTATAGAAATTTGAAGACTTTGCTATCGTTTCACTCTCCTTCCAACATAATGCAGATTTCTTTCCGCCAAAGACTTCTTATACATAATTAATGGGACAAAAGATTTTCTTTTTAGCTTGGGGGAATTAGGCTTATATACTTACTCATTGTTCCACCGTCCAATTCAAATAAAATAGTGATTCAGGATAGTAATTGTTTACTACAATTTTGATGGGGGGTTATGTCTTTAGAGTTTAGACTTTAGTATTTCTACTATATAAGCATATAACTTTGATGGGGATGTTATTGAGGATCCATGACATTTACCTGTGATTATAAACAAGTATTTAAGTATCCTTTGAATGAGACACAGCTCACTGGATTTTGGTTTGTATCTGAAAATTCATTAACATAAACCATTTAATTGATTGAATTTGTTTTGTGTACTTGTGTTGTGGTTGCAGATTTGGTTGTGGACTTGTGCAAGCACCTCTTGTGTGTTGTGACAAGCTCTGGTCTTCTTACTAAAGTTTGGAGTATTATCTCTAGTTTTGATCTTCAATCTGAGTTGAAGTCCAAGGTACTTCTCCTCCACCCTTTTATTGTTCTAAGATTTTGATTTGATAATGTTTTGTGGATTCAAACAAGAGATAGAGACATAGCTAGCAACAATGACAAAGTGTTGTAGACTTCATTTTACTTTGATAATATGAGGAATCTTTGGTCTAATGTGAGGTGATCTTTAATTACGTAAAATTTTTGTTGTGTTGGTTTATGTTAATGATTAAACTTCATTTTACTTTGATAATATGAACTGAAGCACCTTCGTATTGTTTTTTCATTCTGTGCTTTATCTTTCTCGTCATTTGTATATTTTACTTTAGGATCCTTTAAATTCATGGTGTCGTTATTTGTCATTGATTTTTTAGAATACTGCTGCCTTGAATTGATTGTGTTGACTGTTGAGGCTTAGCTATTTTACCTAACTACAATTTGTATAGTTTCTTACTACTAGCTAGACAATCGATTCTTTGATTCTAAACAAACATTTTATATGGCTTTACTTCCGCTTGTGTCTCCCTTCTGGTTCAGTTCGTGTTTTATTGATCATGTAGCAGTTTTAAACTTTTTTTATGATCCAAAAATCTAGTAATACTCACGAGTGTTTCTCTTTCTAAATTGTTTTTATGGTTAGTGTTTTAAGGATTTACACACCTCAGTACTCGATTGGGAGTTAGCTTTCATAATTAAAATGCAAATAAACTCTTCTACATGTATATTTTTTTGTTATATTTTGTTTTGTTGGATTGCAGTGACAGGGACTCTGAAAGGGTATGATCAGTTCCTTAACCTTGTCCTAGATGAAGTTGTAGAGTGTTTAAGAGGTGACTAAATAACACAGATCTTGTTTTTCTGTTTATCGTTTGTATTTGTAGTTTATTCAATAAGCATAACTATGAACCTTATCAAAATAAGCTTTTCTTTTAGCTTATTTTATTAAGCTCTGTAACCAAGTCTATGGGAATTCTCATTTGATAAGAGTTTAGTGAATAAATGCTTAATCAAGTTGTTTACCCTAATATGCCCCAATTGCAGATTTAGTTCATAACCAAAATAATGGACACAGATTTAGTTCGTAGCCAAAATAATAAGATCCATTCATAATACCAATCTATTCAGGAACTGCAACTGTGCGAAACTTGACCAATCCCGGTCTAAACTTTTCATCCTCGTTTATATCATCAAATCAAAAGAGAGCTACAACAGTTAATCTCACAAGCTAAATAAACATGATCCAACCAAATCATCATGCATTCGGATAATCTCTTCTATTTCCCTCAGAGGCACCAAATAATACAAAGAAAAGCCCATTCAATAAAAATCTCACCTACAAAGGCTAGAAAGGACCACATTGAGGATAGACTTAGTTAAATCACTTCAATTTACATTTTACTTGTTTTATTTTGCAACCTCCTAACATACCTACTACCCTGCAATCTACAGCAACACCATTTCTGTAGTATTAGGATGTTCTATCTGATGGTGCAAGCTCCTTTTTATCAGAATTGAGATTAATGTTAGACTGTGATTTGTCAGTTGATGCAACCTCATCCTGTTGATTCTCATCTTTCTTTGAATTCAAAAACCGACCTCCACATCCTCTTGCTCTTCCTAGTGCATGCAAATGTCGAGATTCATGCAAGTATGGCTGAAACATTTGTTTTAATGATCAAGTATGGCTAAATTTTTATTTTTTAGTGTTTAATTACTAAAATTTATATAAAAAATACTATAACATTTAAGTGGTAAAGTGGATATAAATTGGATATATCCATATCCATATCCACTTAAATGGATTGGATCTTAAATCCAAATTGTTTTTAGAAAAATATAGATATAGATTTAAAATCCAATCTATTTAAGTAGATATGGATTGGATTTTTAAAAATCCAATCCATGCCCACCCCTAATGGACATTGATTATGCTATCAGGAAAGTTGAGTCGCCAGCAATTACAGAGAACAGTGAACCAGAGGAGATGGATCTATATGATAAATGGAAAAGATCCAATCGACTTTGTGTGATGTTTATTAAGACTAAAATATAGACTGATATTAAGGGCTCAGTTGAATAATATGACAATGTGAGAATGCTCCTGAAGTACACTGATGAACAATTTATAAGACTTCATGGAAGACATTGGCTAGTACCTTAATAATGAAATTTTCTTCCATGAAGTTCAATACTCTGAGGGATGTGTGTGAGCACATCATGCAGATGAGGGACATTGTAGCTCAACTTAAAAACTCTAGAGGTGCACATGTCTTACTCTTTTCTGGTGCATTTTATTTTGAATAGTCTCTCAGCACCATATGGTCTCTTTTAAAATATCTAACAACACACATAAAGACAAATGGTCTATTAATGAACTCATGACCATGTGTTTTCAGGAAGAGAGGAGGTTGCAGTTGGAGAGAGTTCTCTTATGACGACTGAAAGGAAGGATGATAAGAAAGGTCATAATAACAAGGGAAGTGGTAAAATACCACCTCAAGTTAGAATTAAGAAAGAATCCAAGTGTTTCTTCTATAAAAAGAAGAGACACATTAAGAAAGATTGTCCTAAGTTCAAGTTATGGTTTGAAAAAGAAAGGTATGCCTACCTCTTTAGTTTGTTATGAATCTAACATGATTTATATTAATCATAACACATGGTGGATTGATTTGCAAAATGGTATTTTCTATATTTGCAAAATGATACCACTTATGATGTTATTCATGTTAATGTTGGCATGAAACGATGTGTTATGAATGAGGATTCCTCTATGTTGTGACACCTAAGATTAGGACACATCTCTATCAAGAGAATTAAGAGATTGGTAAATGAAGGGGTACTTAGTGCTTTAGACTTTGCTGATTTTGATACTTGTATAGATTGCATTAAGGGTAAGAAAACTAACAAGTCTAAGAAGGTTTCAAAAGAGGAGCTCAAATCTATTAGAAGTTATACATACAGATATTTGTTGTCTAGACATGGACGCAATTCACGATATAGGTATCTCTACTTACTTCGTTCTAAAGATGAAGCTTTAGATGCCTTTAAGTTTTTAAGACCGAAGTGGAGAAACAATGTTGAAAGAAAATTAAGATCGTGAAATCCGATAGAGGTGGTGAATACTATGGTAGATACATAGAGAATGGACAAACATCTGGTCTATTTGCGAACTTTCTCCAAGAACGTGGGATTGTTGCCCAGTACACTATGTCTAGTTCTCCGGATCAAAATGGTCTGGCAAAATGAAGAAACCGAACCTTAATGGACATGGTGCAAAGTATGCTTAGTAGCTCCAAGCTTCCTAAGTCATTGTGAACTAAAGCACTAAAGACGGTAGTGTACATATTGAACCGATTTTCGACTAAGGTTGTCCAAAGACACTATTTGAGTTATTTAAGAGTTGGAAACCGAGTTTGCGACATGTGCGAGTTTGGGGATGTCCGTCTGAAGTGAGAATCTATAACCTACAAGAAAAGAAGCTTGGCCCAAAGACCATTAGTGGATACTTCATTGGATATGTTGGAAGGTCCAAGGGATACAAATTTTACTAATCATTTCACAATACAAGGATTGTGGAATCAAGAAATGTTGAATTCTTGAGAATGACTTGATTAGTGGGAGCGATCAATCCATAGATTTTATTTTTGAGAAAGATCATTCAGTTACTCAACCATCCACTTCAAATCTTAGATTGGTTGTTATTAACAATACCCTTCCAACTCAACCGGGTGTTGTGCAACCTATCATTCAAGATCCACAACCTGCTATAATCTAGTAGATCAAGTTGTTCATGAAAAGTAAAAAGAAATTGTTGATCAACCAATTGAACAACAAGTTCCTCGAGAATAAAGAAATCAACAAGACCGAGTGATTTTGTTGTATATACAGGAATATGACTATACTTTTGGAGCTGAAAATGATCCTGAAACGTTTTCACAAGTCAAGAGTTCTAAAGAATCAAACTTATGGTATGATGCTATGAAAGATGAGATGAATTCTATGGCATCGAATGGAGTCTGGGATCTTGTTCAGTTGTCTGATTGTGCGAAAGCCGTTGGATGTAAATGAGTCTTCAAAACTAAGAAAGACTCATTAGGTAACATTGAGATATATAAGGCAAGACTCGTAACCAAAAGATTTAATCAAAAGGAAGGAATTAACTACAAGGAGACATTCTCTTTTGTATCTAAGTAAGATGCGAAGTCTCTTCGCATCATTCTGCATTGGTTGCACATTTGGACTTAGAGTTGCAACAAATGGATGTGAAAATGGCTTTTCTCAATAGAGACATAGAGGAAGAGGTTTATATGAAACAACTTGAAGGATTCTCCTCTACTAAGGATGAACAATTGATATACAAGCTTAAGAAATCTATAAATGGATTGAAACAAGCCTCCCATCAGTGGTACTTAAAATTTCATGACATTATTTCTTCATTTGATTTCGTAGAAAATGTTATAAATCATTGTATATACTAAAAGGTCAATGGGAGCAAAATTTGTTTCCTTATTTTATATGTGGATGATATTTTACTTGCAACCAATGACAAAGGCTTGTTATATGAGGTTAAACAATTTCTCTCTAAGAACTTTGATATAAAGGATATGGGTGATGTCTCTTACGTTATTGGCATCAAGCGACAAAATAAAAGGTGTTCTTGGTTTGTCTTAAGAGACCTATATTGACAAAGTTTTGGAAAGATTTAGAATAAGAGGTTGTTCACCAAGTGTAGCTCCCATTGTGAAGGGTGACAGGTTTAATTTAAGCCAGTGCCCGAAAAATGATCTTGATCGGGAACAAATGAAGAACATTCCTAATGTTTCAGTTTTTGGAAGCCTTATGTATGCTCAAGTCTACACAAGACCTAATATTGCTTTTGCGGTTGGAGTGTTAAGGAGATATCAAGTAACCCAGGTTTAGTCCACTGGAAATTTGCAAAGAAAGTGATGAGATGCCTTTAGGAAACTAAGGACTACATGCTTATGTACAGACTGACTGACAACTAGGAAGTGATTGGCTACTCAGATTCAAACTATGCTAGTTGCATTGATTTGAGAAATCAACTTCGGGATATATTTTTATGCTAGCCTGTGGAGCTGTGTCTTGGAGAAGTGTCAAGCAGACCTTGACTGCTACTTCCACTATGGAGGCTGAGTTCATTTCTTATTTTGAGACTATCTCACATGGTGTATGGATGAGGAGTTTCATTTTTGGGCTTAGAGTTATGGATTCTATTTCTAGGCCCGTTGAAGATATACTGTGATAATTTATATGTTGTTTTTATGGTTAAGAATAACAAAAGTTGTAGTCGAAGCAAACACATCGACATTAAGTATCTAGCCATAAGAGAACGTGCTAAAGATAATACAATGGTTATTGAGCACATTAGCATTGAATTAATGATTGTCGATCTTTTAACTAAGGGCATGCCACCATTTAAATTTAAGGATCATGTTGAAAGGATGAGACTTGGTTTCCATATGTGATTTTCATTGTAAGAATGATATTAAGAAACTCTATTATGATGTTTTTCATTCAATTTATGTGCATCTACAGTTATTTATTCTGAGAAACATCAATTAAGTTTAGACCTAGAATAAACATTGTGTTTATTCATTAATATGGGCTTGAAAAATATAATGCAATGTAATACATGGAAGATAATACTCGTACATATTAGAGGAACTATCACCATGATTCATGTATTTTATTTCTCACTAAAGTGTATGATGAGATACGTGGACCAAGTGGGAGAATGTTGGTTTCTTTTCTATTGCTTGACTAAGTCAAAAACATATAAAGTGGTTCACTCACCTTATCTTGTTAGGAATAAGTTGTTGCTAATCTTATCCCTTATTTTCTTAGGAATAAGTTGTTGCTAATCTTATCTCTTATTTTTAGCAATTATGTTCACGTTTTATGCATATAAAAAAAATCTCAATACACAATCAATAAGTGATAGTGAAAGCATAACAAATCCTTAAGCCAAAAGTCAGATTAGTTTAGAGACTCATAAACTGTTTACAGATTACTTAACTTACGGACTACTACAAATTATCATCGAAACAAACAAAAATAACAATGACGGAAGGTATTTATGACCTTAATTTTTTCGCATTTGATCTAATAGCTTCTGATATATATAAACGTGATTTGATCATTTAGTTTTTCTTACAATACCTTTAATACCTTTATGAGAAAAACTGTAAACATTAAACAAAAAAGAATATTATGTGCAATCTGGAAAAAAAAAAAAAACCTCAGGAATATTAATATAATTTTTTCGTAATTTTATCAAGACTTTTGAACTGAGCAATCTTACCACCATCCAAATTATTCAAAATAATTTGGGGACATGTACATGGTAATCATAGAACATTCAAAAAATTTAGAGTCATTACTTATTATACACACCACAAGTTAGTGAGTAAAGGATTAATGGGTGACTAGTTTAAATGGTACATACATAATCTTTTTAAGCAATATCTCGACCATCCTGTTATATGTTGTATGTTTTCAGTTTAAATGATAGTATGTGGATAGAAGATTGCTAACAAAACAGTCTGTAATACACTTTTTTTAATACATTATACTATTGATTTAAATTGATTAAAAACTACAAATCACAAGACACATGCAATCATTAAATAAAAAATAAGACATACAAAAATTTAAAATTTTAATTAATATTAGATAGTGCATTTAAAAGATTAAATTGGAAAATGTGTTGTTAATATTTATTATGTGTGAAATTGTAGAATTCTAACACGGCTCAATCTTATGTAAGAACTATTTTCTTATAAAAGGCAATACACTTCCGTGTCATATTTTATCTTTCCTGAATTAGCAACCATTCTATAGTTTCCATCCTACCCGCTACTGATTGTGAAAAATATATTGTTTAACAGGGATTAATTCAAAAATTGAAAACGTTAAAATATGTCGTGTTTTTCTTTTTGCCAGAAGATAGAGAGGGGTATCTCATTAGATTGGATTATTCAATACAATATTGAGAAGGGCCCTCTTGGTTTATGAGAATTTTATGATTCGACTCACCAAATTTTTAAATTGTACTGGACGGGGGTGGCTGGTATTGTTGGCATAACAGTGAATGTGACGCAAATGATTCTCTCTAAAACAGAATCAGAATCTTGTTTAAATTGTCACACCTCTTGCTAGCTCTCAGAAACCTTCAAGAGATTGGTTTGCCTCTTAGGTTGGCTATAAGAGTGACCCTTATTAAATTATTATTCTGATGAATTATCTTTTCGAAAGGAAGATTGCACAGTACGAGCTTATATGTCCTCTAATCATTAGGGTTTGTTTTAATTAATCATACATAAAGGTACAGGCACCCGTTTTTATCTATCACATTGGATCACACACCGATTTGGAACTTGCGTATTCGTCCAAACATCGAATTTGGAACACTATAGCATGTGACCTCAGTAGTCCACTCCCACCAAAGAAAAACTTTGTTTTCCCTCTCATGGGCCAACTAGAAGAAAACTGTTTTGTATTAATGATGAGGGACCGGAGATAAGGTTAGAGGGAGAAGTATAAAGTAATTTTTTAAGATCTTAAATATTTTTTTGTTAGAATTAATCTTGCTACTAATTCGAGTTGACACAAAGTGATCAAAAATCTCATATGAACTCTCATCTTTCTTGTGAGTAGTGTAGGTTTGAATCCTTTTTACGCCACTTTCATGCTTGGTGTACAGCTTTCCTCCAAGAGATCTCCTACCGTTCAGGAGCAAATTGAGTAACAACAACAGAAAGAAATTGCTTATGGTTCGGACCTATGCATTAATCATTTAATGAGTTTTTGTTGACAGTCCCAATATGTTATTGATGCTCTGTGTGACAGTAGTTTGCGGTGCTCCATGTTCTACCAAATTTTTATAGGAAAAAACAAAAAAGAAATAATCATATGTTTAAGCTAGATAAAATTATTATAGATTATGAAATTTTCTTTGAACATATTGCATGCTTAGGATTTTACTTCAAGACCACCAGTTAAATTTTAAAGTATCAATGTAAAAATAAATATACTCAAGAAATCAAACTGAGACTAAGAAAATAAGATGTGAACAAAAATATACGGAAAATGCTAAATTGCACGAAAATTAACTGCACGAATAGAAACGATGGTTGTGATTGGTCAAATTTTTCTTACATTTACTCTCCCATGTTTTATGGCAAAACCCAATTCATCACTCCTTGTTTGTATTAAAACAGTGCACATGTTTTATGTACATGTATATTCGTATAATTCATGCAAGTATCATTTCATAACAAATAGCAGCCCCAAAATATATTTTATCACACTAGAAAGAGCTTTTTCCTTATTGCTGAATACCGAACCTAAATATGGAATAAAAATAATAACAAAAGCTACGTACACAGATTTAGCCATGAGCACATTAATTACAGCTAGACAACCTATTATTCTTTCGTGGGATGGTTCTGTACTCCGTATACTAGTCTCACTCCCACTGTCTCACATGTTTGTATCGTAAGGAATTAACAGTGTGTTGGTGAAAAAGTAAGAATATCACAACTGTTCCAAAACATATTAATTATTAAGATTACGTGTTCCCACGTGTACACATATATTTTACACTGTTTCCGTTGCATTGAAAATATAATGCTTCTCTAGAGTCATAATCTTTCCCAGGAATGTATGGAAAGGAAAGATCAGTAACGACATTGAAAATGTTCATCCTAGAGTCATAATCTTTCCCAGGAATATATAAAAAGGAAAGTGCAGTAACGACACGTCGTGTCGTGCATTCTCATCATGCCACACAAATTATTCAAGAAAGATCAAATTAAATTGCTGTACGAGTAAAGGGTTTTCCATTAATTCCCCATACGAAAGTAGCACTCACTCCTGTTCTATATAATATATATAGAACAATTATATGTTTTTTAACATATAATTAACATAAAAATAATGTGAATATAAGATGTAAAAAAATTACGTATTTCATTATCCAAAAACTTTTCATTATACAAAAGATAAAAAGAAAAAATATTATATATAATTTTATCTTTCCATATAAAAAAAAAAAGATTATTTTTAAATTCAAACAAATAATTATATATTAAAAAACACAATTTTATTATTGTAAAAAAGACTCACCCTAAAAACAAGAATTATATATGTGGCACGTTCCCAAATGTAAGAAGATAATGCAGGGACAAGAGAAACAAATTGTAGACTGTAGTTGTGTGAGAGAGATAGAAAGGGTGTATTGCATTTCTTTATTAATATGTATGTGTTTCTTTTGGGAAAAGAAAATAATGTAAGTTACGGCAACAAGCACATCACACGTCTGAGTAGCAGTGCAGTGTGTCAAAATCAAGCCCTATTCACTAATACTATGGGGCAAAAGAAAATAATTAATAATAATAAATAAAAAATAGTGTCATCTCATCGTTAGCTATATGATCTATCTGCGACTGCAACACATGGGGTCCGAACATTGGGGAGGGACTTTCAAATTGTGGTTGGGGAGAATGGGGACTGAAAGTGATGATAAATTAATGTTGTGAAAATTATAAGGACTAAGGGCAGATGCAACAGTAGTGGACCACTTCTATTTGCACTCTATGTTTTCTCTTTCAAGTGAGATTGTCTAGATGAATTTATAATAATTTATTTTCTTATATGTGCTTTTCTATCAATTCCTTCATGTGACTATTTCTATGTTCATTATTATATATACCAAAATATTATCTATACATTGTACGAATTAACAACACTGTATGAAATCAGTAAAAAAAAAAACTATATGGGATCGCAAAAAGAAGGAAATTGAAGAAAAAAAAAAAAAGAGAATAAATCTGGCAATAGAATTTCAATTAGCACATGAATAAACAAAGGACATTCTGTACCACAAAAAAGGACATTAAGAGGAAATATATTAGAAAAAGAGTAAGTAGTATATCTAATGTGTTATTTAATCATAAATTAGTGTACATAATAAATTTATTAATTCTATAATTATTTTAAAATTATATCTATTTATAATGATTTTTAATTGGTTGGCTGTATATAACAAATTACACTCTTTAAAATTAAACTTTTAGAAAAACAATAAGATATATGTGTAAAAAGAGAAGAGAATACTACATTGTCACCTATCATAAGAAGATATTATATGATGTTTTTTTTTTTTTTTTTTTTACATGTAGGAATCAAAAATAGATATAAGAGAATTAATTTACAACAATTCACGTAAGCTCAACCAATTGAGACCCGGCAGTATAAAATGTTTGGTTTGAGAAGGCTACAGTTAGATATCAGTGACTCCTAATTTCTTTTATTCCAGTGTTTATAATTTATTTTAACTTATGTCTTAACTAGTTCAATTGCGAATTAATTAAAGTGGCATGCACTGAGCTATACATTGAAGTGATCTTAATTAATTTCTAATAAGCTACATGGTGATATTGTCAAGAAATATTGAAATGATACACATATTTTTATTTGATAGACCATCTTAACACATCTAAATTAGAAAAATGCAAGGGACACACTCTTTTTTATATTTTCTTTGTGATTAGTTGAAATCTAATAAAAAAACTATCAATTTTGATGGATGTCACAATTAAATCAAGAAAAAGAATCATATATTAAATAATATATAAGACTCATCAAAATTGGAGATTTTCAATAAATTTCAATCACAGAAAAAATATCAAACAATAGTATCAAGAGAGAGCATAAGTAAGATTTCTCTTCAAATTAATTTTATAACTCTTAGCAAGAGTTTGGATCACTCACCAAAACTAATTATAGTTAGCTTATACAGCAATTAATAGGTAAATGTATATAGGGATTTTCCAAATGATTGAACAGCAAGCATACGAAATTTGAGTTGATCTAGTAATGAGAAATTAAATAATTTATATGAAATTATCTGTTAAAATTTTATTATTGTTATCACAAAAAAAAATAATGTACAGAGCTATTTTACTGTTGAAAGAGAGCCTTAAGGCAAAGAGTAGGTTAGAGGGAGAAAAAAAAAACCATCCAATGATGCTAATTAACATCCTTACCTTCTCAAAAAAAATTAACATACTTGCTGCTGACCATAATGCCCTTTGGTTTCTCTGGTTCAATTAATCAAACATTTACCAACCTTACAAGAATCTTTTGAATTCCCTAATGGAAGGCTGTATGATTTTTTTTCTCTTGGCAAATGGAAGGGCATATGATGCTACAGGAACTCCTATCATAAAATAATTTATTATTGTATAATACAAAACCCCCATCCTTGCTTTGATTAAGACTGTGATCAGAAAGCAACAATATATTTCCACTTTTAGAAAACAAATAATTTATAAAATAAATCAAACCTTTTGCTTTTAAAGTTCCCTATGCGGCCGGGATTATCTTTAACTAATCATTGCATCACGAAATATGCAATCAAACAATTTTTAACTATTATAAATTTATAATTTATAATATAATGTAACAATAACAACCAGAAAGCAATTTATACATATATGGCAGTCAGGTGATGGGTGATGTATGTAGGTAGGTGGGGGAACTCTGCCATTGCTATCAGCTATTGCTAATGTAAATATAGAGGTCGCTATCATGTTGTCACTTCTAGTATATATATATATATATATATATATATATATATATATATATATATATATATATATAAATAGTACCTGTGTCGAATGATATTATAATTGGTAAAGCTATATTATATCACATCTTTAATTAAAACTTAATTTGCAAGAGTGTTTGCTTAATTTTTCTGTCGTAATAAGTGAAACTTATCGAAAATAGATTGTATATTAAGAGTCTGTTTACATACGCTGTCGAAGGTCAAAATTGTGGTGAAAGACTAAAAAATCAGATGAAATTCTGAATTGCTTAATAATCACTATGGTTTTGACCACAATTATGATCCACCGTACCTCCACCCAAACACGAATTAAATATGAAGATAAAAGGCGAAAGAATAAATATATATGGAGATAAGTTACGTTTGATAAAGATTTGATAAATTATCTAAAGCTGAAATATTAATTCTTTTAACTAAATTGTGTTAATTTGTTGAATTAAAATTATTTGATGAAATAAAAAATTATGTACTAAATATATTTATTTTAATTAATCAAATTTATATTGTTTAGAATAAAATTAAAAAAGTTAATGGCATAAGTTATAAATTAATTAAAATGACTAGGAAAATATCCATACGATCGAAAACTTTCTCATTAAATAACAACAATTAGCGACCTAAAATACAAATTTGCTTCCTTAGTTCTATTTTAGACAGCTGCTTCCTTATTGCTCTGATACCATATAATATAATGAGAACAGATGTGATTCTCAAATATTTTTATTGATGAACCAGGGCTGTACTTATCTAAATATATAGCTGAGTTCAAATAATTGTATTTATCTAAACTTGTAACTGAATATCAGCTAATAATATCATGCATAGATACAAAAACTTAAAACGTTACATCTGCGGTTGACATAAAATTGAAAGCAGTTGCCACAGCAACTAACATTTGACGTTCAATACTTATATATTTTTCTAATGTTTTTATAAGGTTAGTGTTATTTATTAATTTGTTAGTTTATGTTAAATGGAGAAATTTGAATTAATAATTTCTTTTTTTTTTTCTTTTAAAAATCAAGTTAACTTTATAATTCCATATATTTTTCTAATGTTATAGAATGAATGTCAATCACATTAAAAAGAAAAATCAAGACTATAAGAAATACTATTGTCAGTAACAATTTGGTGTGACATTGCATCACCAGTTCTTCAACAGCGCAGGATCGAATTATTGACGGATATATATATATATATATATATATATATATATATATAACACGAAATGATTCGTCCTTCTAATATATAGAGAATTTCTGGCTTCACTATAGTGCCTGCAGATTATAGTGCCTTAAAACGGACAAGAGGACCTATTTCTTGGGTGTCATGTTCTCCTGAGTCTCGACCATCAACATAAAATATGTTTCATAACCACTTCAATATAGCACAGTTGTTATAAATACGTACATTCTCTTCATCATGTGAATGGATTGATGAATTAATTAATCCCATTTTCTTTGCAATTCACTATGAAATATTAATGATATATTAAAATAGTAGTTCCCAGTACAACAATCAGGATATATATTGTAGATTAGAGTTTAATTTTTATACATTATATTATAAAGATTTTTACATTAACTGTCATTTTAGAAGAAATCATTATACGAATGACTTTTAAAAGTAGGAAAAGGAATCAAGTTACTCTAAAGAGTTATTCTCTATTTTTTTTAATGGTTTTAAAGTGTATAAGCTAGCTATAGACGCTTTATTTTTTGGGAGGGAGCATTATATATGGTAATTTTAAAATGATTAAACATTTCACAGAAAATGTCCATACAATACATTAATTGACCAATATAATTTAATAGATTTGCAAAACAAGTCCATCCCTGATTAAATGTTAACTTTTGGCAAAATCTCATTATCCAACAACATAAAGCTGATGTAGTTAACCGAAATAAAATGGGAAATAAACAAATCTACATGTATATATTGTTAAACATGATATCGTCACTCTATCGATCCAAATTGGTGTAGACTTGATATGTGTTTGGATTACAGTTAGAAACTTGTTAAACAAAAAATATACATTTCAATACACCAAAACAAGTATTTTGTTTCATTAAGATAAAAACCAGATACAGTTAGAAGCTTGTTAAACAAACACATCCTAAAATTTTAAAAATAACCACACCTATTTTATTGAATAATTTCATAAAGAGGCCATTTGAATACTTAATCACCACCAATGATCATGGCGATATTCTCTGTCATACAATAAGTACTGCATCATCATTGTTTAAAGTTTAAGATGAATTACGATCAATTGATTCATAAAAGTCCAACTGTCCCTGCCTCGTAGGCAAAAGATAACCGTACACCCACAATTTTTAGGGTATTTCACACACACAAAAGTAAAGCTAACCCCTAGGTACTTTATATATGTACATACATTATTCATGAATTAATAACTATTGTTGAAATAATTTATTTCTAAGTTGGCATGAGAGTCTTCATAACTAAGTGATCTGATTATGGATACCACTTTGCCCTATAAACTTTAATAATAAAATTCAAATTCTCTTAATTATTAGTCAGTGCAAAGTTCACGAATAAATTTATATCTAATTTAAAAATGGTTAATATGTCGGTCATGGTGTTAATAATAATTAACTGATCTTACTTGATTATATATATCTGACAAAATTCTAACTATTTTATGTTTTTATTGTTCTTATAATAGCGTTTCTCTTTTCACTTTTTAATAGAAAAATATTAACTAGTATCTCTATGATCAATTCATACTTATCAATGAGTTACAAAACAAAAGGTTTTAAATGAAAAACAATGTTTTTTTAGTTTAATTTCAACATATTAAAGGTTTGGATTTTCATGAAATAATTTTCTAATGTATATCCATGTCATTCAT
>PYAF01005573.1:693158-715585 GCA_007407185.1 Glycine tomentella
ACTAAAGATTAGGATATTGTTAACCCCTGTTTTATAACTAACACTCTAACATATTTAATCCCATTAAAAATCTAATAAAACTAACAATTAACATAAAATATATCTTCTTTATCTCATTATAATTGTTGTTAACTTGTTATAGGTTTTTTTTATAGATCAAGAAAAACTAATATATAAATAAAAAATAATAAAAATTTTATAAAATTAACTTTATAACCATTAATTTATTTTTAATTTTTGTAACCTATATTATTAATATTATAAGAAATATATAGATGAAAAAAATTAATGTTTATATTAAAATGATAATTATTTTAAGATAATTTTTATTTTTATATGAGAATTATTATGGAACAAAGAGGTAAAATCTTTTATCTTCGTAGTCATCTCCAGTCGTGCAAGATTATTAGTGGAAAACACGAATCTTGTTACATTCTTGTCATTGTTAGCTTCAAGTTCGGGTTATAAACAAGTATCATTTCTTGATTATGATCGGAAGTTTAAAGATTATTTTGGTCCCTCTCAATATATATCCACTAACAAACAAGTCAAAAGTTGCAATTAGAGTGCCCTGAGAAGAAAATACCTTCCACATGTCTGATAAAAAAAATTAAAAGGCTGAGGAGATTAGACCTGGCCACACATAATTATAGTTCCATAAGTTCTTAATTCAAAAAAAATAATTTGGGGTCCAGTTGGTACTCTCTTTTAAGTAATAAAGGTTATAACTTAAGTAAAAAAAAGTCTATAATTTTCATAAATGATTTTTTTAGCTTAAATATATTTTTGTTTTTGATATTTTTATTTATACGTAATATAATTATTTCTATTTAATTCTCAAAAAAATATTTTTTCAAATATTATTACTTTAATTTTATTTAATAATTAATGAAATATAATGTGACATTAATTTTTATATATTAATAATAATAATATATAAAATATGTACAAAAATTTAGGGAAAATAGCTTCTGTTATATCTTTTATATATTATTTTTATTTAAACATTTCATTTGTTTAGTTAATTTAAATAAGTCAATGTTATGTTACACTTAGGTTTCGTTCTAATTAATTATTAGATGAAATATATGATGAGTGACTTAATTTTAATAATTAAGAAAATATGAGAATTAAATATAAGTAATCAAAACTATCGAAGCTGAGGTATGAAAACAAAGAAAACAATTAAATTGATTTTTTATTTGTACGGTGTGAAAGTATTAGGTATGTTATTCTATTAAATACTTTAAACTATTTTAAAAAAATTAGCATTAAATGAGTTCTGTTTTATATAATAAACATTTTTATGTAAAATGATTTTAATATTTTTTTATTCAATGTCATGCACTTCTTCTGTCTCAAAATTATTGTCCTTCTAAATTATTTTACACATACTAAAAAAATTAATTTTACAAAATTAAGATTAATATTAATATTAAATCAAAAAATTAAAATAACACTTATTAGATATATTAGTAGAAAAAATATTTAATATTAGATTAAAAATAAATAACACTTATTAGAAATATTAGTAAAAAAATAATTAATATTAAATTAAAAATTAACATAAATTTATTTTAAAATAATTATTTTTTAAAATGTGACAATTATTTTGAGATGGATTTGGGACTATTTGTGGACATATGTTGGAGATATTATTTATAAATTTATAGGAATACGTTTTTTTTACTATTTATTTTATCATATTTGGCATAAAATTTATAACTTTTTTTCTTTCAAAAAACAATATGATGTTCATTTTCGAAAAGGTGTACGGAAATGAGTTGGATTAGGAAGCACCCTCATTAATATCCTTATGATTCAACTATGGTCCACATGGTTCTATTTTATTATTGATCACAACCTTTATTATCTTATAACCTGTTCCGTTCTAGAAGAACGGACGTGTTTCCAACAAAGATTTATTGAAAATTTTGCTATAGGATCAAATTCTCTCTCTCCTGAAGATGTCTATAGTGGGAGAACACCTCAGAGAAGAAGATCATATTTGCAGGGAGAAACACCACAATCTGAACGTGGGGTGTGTGCAAAGTGTGTATTGAAAAGAGAGAGCTAGAAAAGTGTGTACCTTGTGACTACCTGGGGGGTCGTATTTATATTGTGATTTATGGGCCTTGGGCCATAGCTTGTAGATAATCTTGCAGATAAGATATCAGATAGCATTGAGTGTTTGACTTAAAAGATAAGTTTTCTTATCTTTTATATCGGTATTCCAGTATTTTCCGGAACAGATGCCCCCCAGCTCGATTGATTATCATTCTGATTTGTCGAGCTGCACTAAGCACTGGTATCTTTTGAGCCGTTTGAGTTGGTTGTCATAGCCGAGATGAATGAATTTCTCATCGGTCGTTATGGCCGATGTGAGTGACTATTAATTTTGACTGAATTGAGAGATGTCATTTTTCTTTACTCCAATTCCTAGTTTTAACTGAGATAACCTTTTGATATCGGGACTTCAGACTTCGGTTGTGCTTCTTGTAACGCATCTTGTTGATTTGGTTTACCGAGGTGATCTTTCGATGTCCTAACCTTGACCCTTGGTTCTCTGTTATCTTTCCTTTTGGGATCGGTACTTCGGACCTAGACTTTGTGCTGAATCCGATTTTGTTGTCAGGTGGTTTTTTTGCAGAGATTCTAGACTCTTCTAATGGTCCTTCTGTCTCTTCGTGTTTTCGGAAGGTCTTTTCGTCTTCTCTTCACATTTAATGTATTGGCAGCTTTTTTAAATTCTTAATCATGACCTTCTTGCTTTTTTCCTTTTATGCCCTTTTATTCTTACTGGAAAGTCATTTTTACCCTCCATGCCTTTTCATATCTGGGAGTTATTTTTTCAAAAAATGTTTTGCCTGTTGGTTTTTGGCAGTTACCCTTGTTTTAACTCTTCTTATTCCCTCATTATTTCATTTTCCGCTTCCCCTACTTCTCTTCATTCTTCGTGTTCTCCTCACGTTCCTTGCACTGCTTTCGCGTTAATATCTTTCGTCTTCAACATTTTCCAGAAGCTTTCGTTTTCCCAGGTACTTATCATTTCTTTAATACTACAATCGCTTGTATTGATTTATTAGTTGAGTTTTCTGTATACCTTTCCATAGATTCTTCTTCTTCTTAAGATTATTCTTCTTCTTCCTAGGTTTTTGTCCATCCTTTCTACCTTTTCGGGTTTTCTCTTTTTCTGGGTTTTTCCTTTTTCTGGGTTTTCCTCTTTTTCTTTTGCCATGGACATTACTCCTGAGGAGGAGGCTTTTGTCCGAAAACATGTCCCTCCCAAATCTGCTTTCTGGTTCTGGGGTTTCCCTCTTTCAGAGGAGGAGAAAAGAAAAGATTTGTTAAGGGTTAGTTCTGAGGGTTCTAGAGCTCCAAAAAGGCCCCATGGTGTGTCTTTTTCCCGTAGGAGGGGCATCCGTATAAGCACAGATTATAGTAGGATGTCCCCTACTGAAATCATGGCTGAAAAGGCTCTTGAACAATCTTCCTCTGTGGGAATTACTAAGCCTAAAGGCCCTTCTAAGGGTCGTCGTCCCTTCAGGGTCAGAGGGTCCCTTGAAAATTCGGCCACTCGCCCTTGCCCTAGTCCTTCTTCAGCCAACATCACCAGTTCCTCTTCCTTTATCACCCCTATTCCTTTAGAAACCAAGTTCGAAATCCATTATGAGCCTTGCTCAAAGTGTATGGATGAGTTTCATTATTATGTCCATATTGGGCGTTACGAGTATTTTTGTGAGATTCTAGAATCCTGTCGCCACAACCCGGTCCGGAAAGCCATCCCTGCGGCAACTAGGACGTCGGTTGTCGAGGTTCGGATACCGACATCCCTTCATGCCAGCTCGGCATCGACTGTTCCTTCCGCTCTTCCTATATCAGCTTCTCTTCCAGGTATTCATCTTCTAACTTCTTCTTTTATTTGTCATAGGTAGCTATGGATTCTTCATCTTTGGAAGTGGTTGGCGAGTCTCATTCTACCGGTTCCCGGCATGACGGTCCTTCCTCTGCTCTTATCTCTAAATATCTGTGGGTGACTTTCGAAGTACTTCGTACTTCTTCCTTTTCCACCCCGGAAATTTTAGCGGCTCTTCCTATTGGTAATCAGGATGGTTTTTCCATCCGACTCCCTACTCCCGATGAGCCCATCTGTTCTTGTGCCGAGGCGGATGGGCCAAACTATTTTTTCTTCTGTATTGACGTGGTGAAACGTTTAGGTGTTCGATTTCCTTTATCGGAATTCGAGATGCAGCTGTTGTCTTTTCTTCGCTTAGCTCCTTCCCAGTTACATCCCAATGGTTGGGCTTTTGTTAAAGCTTTTGAGGATCTGTGTGAGGATTTGAATGTCGTTTGCACTGTCCCCTTATTTCTTTGCTTTTTTAATGTAAATACTCATCGCACTGGTCGAGAACCTTCTAACCGGAAAGGGTGGACTTCTCTTCATAGTCGCTCGGACCGACATCTTTTTACTCTTTATTGTGATTCCTTAAAAAATTTCAAGAATAATTTTTTTAAGGTTATCGCCGAGCCCGGCAAACATCCTTTCTTCCTTTATGGTCCTGAGTCTCCAGGGGTAGAGTGGAAGTTTCCACTTTACTGGACTCAAGATCATCATCTTTCGACTCCGGCTTCTTACCGAACTGACGAGTCGAGCCTTTCCGACTTAGAGGAATCGGCCCTTATCCAGATATTGTCGTATCGGGATGCTCAAGGTCTTTACTATTCTTTATTTGTTGTTGTGTCGGATTCATTTTTATTATTACTTTAATATTTTTGTTTCGTTTGCAGCTGCTCGAATGGAAGGCCCCTCCAATCCCTCATCTCGTCTTGGTGGCAAGCCTGGTGGTGGCCGAGGTCCTCATTACCTCAACCGGCTAACCCCTTCCAAAAAATGCAAAGTGAGTCATTCCGGTATCAGTCCTCAAATGGTGGTGCTTGTTAACCAGGTGCCATCATCTGCTGCTGCCGATGCCGAAATGACCGATCAGGTCACCGTTTCTTCTGGTGATACCGAGATCATCCCGGTAACTGGAAACGAGGTCCCTGCTGCTGCTGCTTCCGCCGATACTGCCGCCGCCACTGCCTCTCTTACCCCGGGATGCCTTTGGGAAAAAGGTGTAGACGATCTTTTTCCTTATACCAAGGCTCCCAAGAAGTATCTGGATTCCACTCCTCTTTCTGATGAGGATCTCCACGAGCTTGATGCCCTGCAACTTAGCACTTTCAAATGTGCTTCATTGATGCCCAGTCTGGTTTCTGTGAAAGCTAAGTATACGAAGCTTCTTGAGGAGCACCACAAGCTGGAGGAGGAGCTTGTTTCTTCCCGCGTCGAGTTATCTGCCACTTCGGGAAAGCTTTCCGAGGTCCATGGAGAATTCGACGTATTGAAGGAACAATCTTTCTCTCTGCAGGCTTCTCGTGATGTGGCCTTGGCCGAAGCTTCTCGGGCTCCTGAGGATGTCGTTTCTTTGACGCAGGAGCTCGCCGATCTGAAGGTCCTTTATGAAAAATCTCAAAGGGATTCTGAAGATGCTAGGAAAGAAGTGGTCGATCTTCAGGAAACGGTGGAGTCGGCAGCAGAGGAAGCTTTCTCCAACACTCTCGAGCAAGTTCAATGTCTGAATCTAGGGACCTCTCTGAACCTGGAAGGTGCTCACCATCGGGCCTTCGTTGAAGATAATAAGCTGATTCCGTATGTCGAGGCCGAGGCGGAGAATGTTTGATTTTGAAGGGTTGGGATGCCGGTTTCCAATGTATTTTTATAACCTTTATTATTGTATTTCGAAACGACTTGTTTTTTCTTTTAAATATCAATTGTCTTTCTTTTGAATGTCTCTTCGCGTTCCTTATTTTATCGTATCCTGGTTCCGTACGCCCAAGTTTCTCGTTTATCGGATTATCGTGTATCGGTTTATCGGTATCGAGTCTCGGATTAATCGTCGTCTCGTTTCCACTCGGGAATTTCCATCGAGGAATCAGTGTCGAGGTCGATGTTAGACTTCAGATCTCGACTATTAGCTAACCGAGGGCCGAGATGGCCAACATAAAAAGGGGGGTGTTAATGTTTTGGTATTTTTGGACCCTGACTTATTAGATCGCCTAGGGCCGCGAGGGCCGACGTGGATACGCGGATCATCAAGATATTATTTTTCGGACCCTGGCTTATTAGATAACCTAGGGTCGCGATGGCCGACGTAGATACGCGGACCATTAAGATTATATATTTCGGACCCTGGCTTGTTAGATAACCTAGGGCCGCGATGGCCGACGTAGATACGCGGACCATCAAGATATTATATTTCGGACCCTGGATTATTAGATAACCTAGGGCCGCGATAGCCGACGTAGATACGCGGACCATCAAGATATTATATTTTGGACCCTGGCTTGTTAGATAACCTAGGGCCACGATGCCGACGTAGATACGCGGACCATCAAGATATTATATTTCGGACCCTGGATTATTAGATAACCTAGGGCCGCGATGGCCGACGTAGATACGCGGACCATCAAGATATTATATTTCGGACCCTGGATTATTAGATAACCTAGGGCCGCGATGGCTGACGTAGATACACGGACCATCAAGATATTATATTTCGGACCCTGGATTATTAGATAACCTAGGGTCGTGATGGCCGACGTAGATACGCGGACCATCAAGATATCGTATTGTGCGCACAATATATAAATTCCTTTTTTAAATAAGGACTCATTATTTCATGATCTCTTGTAAAAGAATACATGAGTATATATCAATTTATTATTCCACGATCTAAATAAGAGATTTGTGTGTGCAGATTGGCAATCCATGACCCTGGAAAATTGATTTCGTCAATATAGTTATAAATATGGTCTTGGTCAGAGCTCTAGCTGTAGTATCTTCTCAATTTGTCGCCGTTCCACGTCCGTGGTATGTTCTTTCCGTCAAGAGTCTCTAATGTGTAAGCTCCCTGCCCGAGGTTCTGGGTGATTCTGTAAGGGCCCTCCCAATTGGGTGCTAGCTTCCCTTCTCAGGCATTCTTGTTTCCGACGTCGGCTCTCCGCAGTACTAGATCTCTTTGTTCGAATCTTCTTTCCTTCACCTTTTTATTAAATTTATGTGCCAACATTTGCTTTACCTCTATTTCCCTGCGATGAGCTATGTCTCGGATTTCTTCTATCATTTGTAACTCGGCCGCTATTGCTGCGTTGTTGTCTTCTTCGGCCTGAGTCATGCATTGTTTCCTCCACGAGGGCTGACCGATCTCCACAGGAATCATTGCCTCGCACCCATAAGTCATTCTGAACGGGGTTTCGAGGGTGGTGGTTTGGGCTGTGGTCCGATATGCCCACAATACGTAGTATAACTGCTCAACCCAATTTGATCCGGCTTCGTGCATCCGTTTCCTTAGCCCGTCCAGGATGACTTTGTTTGCAGCTTCTGCTTGTCCATTCGACTAAGGATGTTCCACCGAAGAGAAGTGATGTTTTATATGCAACCCACTCATCATCTGTTGAAACTTCTTATCAGTGAACTGTGTCCCGTTGTCCGTGATAACTTCAGCCGGGATCCCGAATCGCGCAACAATGCTTCGTTTAAAGAAATTCTGGATTCGGGCCAAAGTAATGGTGGCTAGGGGCTCAGCTTCTATCCACTTCGTAAAATAATCGACGGCTACCACTAACCATCTCATTTGTCCTTCTATGGGTTTGAATGGACCCAATAGATCCATTCCCCACTTGTAGAAAGGCCACGGTGCCGTGATCGTCGTTAGTTCGGTAGGCGGGTTCCATAGTATCTTTGCATGCCTTTGGCAACTGTCACATCTTTTCACATGCTCTACGGCATCGGTTTTTATTGTAGGCCAGAAGTATCCAGAGCGGAGGGCTTTCAATGCTAGTGCCCTGGCGCCCATATGCTGGCCGTTAATGCCTTCGTGTATTTCTCTAAGCACGTATTCGGCTTGGTCTGGGCTCAAGCATAACAACATTGGAGTGTGAAGGCCCCTTCGGTATAACTCCCCATTAGCAATGGAGTACATGGCTGCTTCTCGGATCAACTTTTTTGCTTCTATCTCGTTTTCTGGCAGAATTCCTTGTTCCAAGTAATTGAGGATTGGCTTTCTCCATTCCATGGCCGAGACGATGATCATCACACATGCTGGTTGAGCCACGTCCTGTTGGATGACGGTTCTGTGATTTCTGGCGTCTTTCGTACTGGCTAACTTCGACAATATGTCTGCCCGGGTATTCTCCTCTAGGGGTATGTGGGTGACGGTTACCTCTTCGAAGTCGGCTATTATTTCCTTTGCCTTGGCCAAATATTTGGCTAACAAAGGTCCTTTAACCTGATATCTTCCATCTATTTGAGCCGAGACAAGCTGTGAATCAGTGAAAACTTTAACTCTTAATGCCCCCTGTTCTCTCATGTACTTTAAGCCAGCGATCAAAGCTTCGTATTCGGCTTGATTATTAGACGTCGGGAAGTTAAGTCGTAGCGACTACTCAATCGACACTCCCTCGGGATTTTCCATGATGATTCTGGCCCCACTGCCCTTTGAGTTAGATGATCCGTCGACGTATAACTTCCATGTCGGCATTTCCTGTGGGTTGGTGGATGTCGGAGTTAATTCTACGAGGAAGTCGGCCAGTGCTTGAGCTTTGATTGCATGCCGAGCTTCATACTTAATATCAAATTCTGATAACTGGATGGCCCAGTTCATCATTCTCCCTGCGAGGTCGGGTTTATGCAACACCTGCCGAAGTGGTTGGTTCGTCCTTACTACCACGGTGTGGCTTTGAAAGTAAGGATGAAGTCTCTTTGCTGTCGTTAGGAGAGCGAAAGCTACCTTTTCAAGTTTCTGATATCGCAATTCCGAGTTCTTTAGAGCCCGACTCACAAAATAGACCGGTAGTTGGGATTTTTCAACTTCCCTAATTAATACGGCGCTCACGGCTTCTTCCCCAACTGAAAGGTACAAGATCAAGGTTTCTCCGGGGTCCGGTTTTGAAAGCACTGGAGGTGATGCTAGGCATTTTTTTATTTCCCAGAATGTTGCTTCACATGCTGGAGTCCACCCAATAATAGCTTCCTTTTTTAGCAGTTTGAAGAAAGGAAGAGCCTTTTCAGCCGACTTCAGAAGAAAACGAGTTAATGCCGCCATCCGTCCCGTTAGCTGCTGTACTTCACATTTGTTGGTCGGGAACTCCATGTCCAAAATGGCTTTACACTTATCTGGATTCGCTTCTATTCCTCTGTATGTTAGCATAAAACCTAGGAATTTTCCAGCTTTCACCCCAAACGCACACTTCGTCGGATTTAGGCGAATGTTGTGTTGTCTCAACTTCTGGAATGTTTCTTCCAGATCTCGGATATGATCTCCCTCGACGGGTGTCTTGGTGATCATGTAGTCGATGTATACTTTTATGTTTCGTCCGAGTTGGTCAGCGAATACTTTATTCATCATCCTTTGGTAGGTAGCTCCAGCATTCTTCAAACCAAAAGGCATGACGTTGTAGCAGTAATTAGCATTCACGCCTCGGAATGCTGTCTTATCTCGGTCTTCTGGGTACATCGGTATTTGATTATACCCAGAATAGGCGTCCATGAATGATAACAGCTGAAATCCGGCTGAGCTGTCTACTAACTGATCAATATTTGGCATTGGATACGAATCTTTGGGGCATACTTTATTTAGGTCGGTGAAATTGACGCATACTCTCCATTTTTCGTTGGATTTCTTTACCATCACGACATTGAAAAGCCATGTGGTGTATTGTATTTCTCTTATGAAGTCGGCTTCCAACAACTCCCTGATGTGTTTTTCCAGGGCTTGCCTTCTCTCTGGGCCGAGTTTCCGATTCTTCTGCTCTATCGGTTTGGAGCCGGTATACATAGACAATTTGTGGCAGCAAAAGGTTGGATTGATTCCGGGTATCTCGGAGGCCTTCCAAGCAAACACATCCTGGTTCTTTATTATGCATTCTAGCAATCTACTTCTTGTCTCGGGATCGTTTTGCTTGCCTATCTTTGTGATCTTGTCAAGCGAATCTCCAATTTGGACTTCCTCCAGCTCGTCCACTGGTTCCGGCCTCCATTCGTCATCCCTCACATCTAATTCCACCAAGTTAATTGGTTGTCGGGACGACGGTCTTCCAATCTTATACTCCGCCGGATCTCCCTTCTTTATCCGAGGTGGAGAGTTACGATTTCCGTTGCTTTCTTTGACAGTGTTGTAGTAACACTGTCTGGACTCTTTCTGGTCTCCACATACCGTGATGACTTGGCCGAGGTGCCCTATCATCTTCATCTTCTGGTGTTTTGTGGACATCATTATGTCCCACTTGTGAAGAGTTGGTCTGCCCAGGATGATGTTATATGGGGACGGAAATTCGGCCACAGTGAAAGTGACTCTTTCTGACCTGAAGCCTTCTTTGGTTCCTAGAGTGAGTTGTAAGTCGATGACGCCTTTTAGGCTGGTGCCTTCCCCATTAAAACCATACAACATGGTTTGTCATGGCCTTAACTCTTCTTCCTTCAAGTTCATTTTCTTGAATGCTTCGAGGTTAATGATGTCGGCCGAACTACCATTATCCACGAATATCCTTTTGACTCGGAAGTTGGCCACGGTTCCCGTTATGACGAGGCCGTCTTCATGGCCAGGTACTACTCCCATCATGTCTTCCTCAGTGAAATATATTAGTGGGGGAGGATCCTTCTTTGCATTCCTTTTGAAGCTTGGTTGGGTTTTTATCGCCATTATTTCTTTGAGATATCTTTTTCGCTGATTGGTCGTGTCTCCCCCACCACCCAGAGATCTCGAGATCACGTTACATTCGAACTCGGGCTCCGGGAATTCGTCATCCATCTTTTTTTTCTTCTTATCTCGGTCTCGGTCGCTATCTTGATTTGCTCTTTTGTTTCGCTGTCCTTGTGTTTTGATAACATACTGCCGCAACTTCCCTTCACGAATGAATTTTTCTATGGCGTCTCGGAGGTCCCAGCATTGCTCTGTCGTATGTCCCGGGCCGTTGTGGAACTCACAGAACCGGGAACGATCCAGTTTTGCTTTGTTGAATGCTGGCCGAGGTCGCTCGACTTTCTTCATTTCTGTTGACGCCACCTCCCTCCAGATATGGGTCTGGGAAGTATTCAATGGAGCATACTTATCGTATTTGGGTTCGTGCCTAAGCCTGTTTCCGAAGTCTAGGAAGTTCCTCAGAGGTTGCCCTTGATGAGTGTTCGGGGGATTTCGACCGTTATGCATTCCTCCTTGTCAATTTTTCTGCGGCGACGATTTCCTCTTGTCCTCCTTATGCCCTGAATTGGCAATCTCCATCTTTTCCAGCTCCAGGTACTTTTTCGAACGCATTCTGAATTCTAGGAGAGACTTCACGGGATCTTTATAGATGGATTTGGCCAAGCGGGACGACCCGTTGAGCCCGACAGATATGAGATGGACGTGTACCCTTTCTTCCAATCCCTGGACTTGCAAAGCTGTCTCCTTAAATCAATCGAGGTAGCTTTGCAGTGTTTCTCCTGGTCGCTGGCGTATCTTTCCTAGGGCGAACTCGGACTTCGGCTGTTTCTTACTGGTTGCGAAATTCAATAAGAACCTGTGGCCGAGATCTTCAAAATGCCGAATCGATCTTGGCGGCAATGTATGGAACCAGGTTTGTGCTGGTCCGGTTAACGTAGTGATGAAAATCCGGGATATGATCGGCTCATCTATACCCCGGATGCACATTTGCGTATCAAATTCGTCCAGATGTACCTGGGGGTCTTGACTTCCATCGTATCTCGATAGAAACGATCCGTCAAAGTCTTCCAGAAACTGTGCGTCCACGATTGCGTCAACGAACAGGCTGTTATTTTGTTGACCTCGACGGTATTTTCTCTGGTAAGTTCCCTCCTTCGTGATCAGAACTGCTTCCTTCCCCCCGTCTTCCTTCGTATCCAGAATTGGGGCCTCGGCCTGTGGGATATGAATTCCTATGGATCGGGGCATCCTTCTCGGTCCGGATTGATCGACCGAATCCGGGTTCTCTTGTCCCGTGACTGGGATAGAGTTCCCTCGCCGAGGTACCTCCTGCCGAAGTCCCGATACGTGCTGCGATTCATAGTTCTGTTGTCTCCTTTCATCGAACTAAGCAAATATAGTCCGAATGTCTTCCTGTAGCTGAAGTTCATATCGTTTCTCCAAATTCTCAATTCTGGTCAGAATTGAGTTCAGAGCATTGTGGATCACTTGCGTCGTGTTCGGTGCCTCTTCATCGCCAAATAGCAAATTGGCGGCTGGCTGTCGTGGTGTCGGTATGGCCGGGGACGAGGCGGTGTGAGAACCCGCATCTTTTATCATCACATTCTCTGGATTCCTCCTCACTCCGTCTCTTCCGTCAACTTGGTGGCTTCTTGTGTTAACCATGATTGATGGGAATCGAAATTTATAGTTCCCACAGACGGCGCCAATGTTCCGTTCTGGAAGAACGAACGTGTTTCCAACAAAGATTCGTTGGAGATTTTGCTATGGGATCAAACTCTCTCTCTCTCCTGAAGATGTCTATGGTGGGAGAACACCTCAGGGAAGAAGATCACACTTGCAGGAAGAAACATCACAATCTGGACGTGGGGTGTGTGCAAAGTGTGTATTGAAAAAGAGAGCTAGAAAAGTGTGTACCTTGTGACTACCTGGGAGGTTGTATTTATATTGTGATTTATGGACCTTGGGCCATAGCTTGTAGATAATCTTGCAGATAAGATATCAGATAGCATTGAGTGTTTGACTTAAAAGATAAGTTTTCTTATCTTTTATATCGGTATTCCAGTATTTTCCGTAACATAACCTTTTATTTGTAAGTAATTGACATATATAGATAGGAATGTTAGATATCTAAAGAAAGAAAGAGACCACAAAGCGAAATATAGGTTTATTTTTTCTAATATACATTAGTTTTGTATGTATTTTATTTTCAATATACACTTAGTTATAATATTAAATCTCAATATATATTAGTTTTGTGTTTTTTTTAACATACACTAGTTGTATGTGTTTTATTCCCAATATATACTAGTTGTAATACTAAATCTCAATATAAATTAGTTTTGTTTTTTTGAGAAGTTGGGACCATTGGTTTTATCTTTTTATTATTAAATATTTTTTATAAAAAAAATTGAATAGGAAGTCGAGAGTTAATGATCCAACTTCTCTAACATTTTTTTAGTAAAAAATATATTTTTTAAAAATAATTTAAAATAATTTGTTTGAATAACAAAAAATTTATTGATTTTTTGATTTAATACTTTATTTATACCAAAATATATTACATAATAAATAAAATACATAAAAAAAATATTTGTCTAAGAAAAAATTGAAGATAAAGGTATGTTAAGACAATTTTTTCTATTATGTTCTTGTTGTCGGCCGATTCCACATTTTTTTTTCTGATTTTCTTCATATGGGGTTACCGCGGAGAAAATTTTGTAAAATGTAGAGCAGACAGAATAAATGGGATGTGTCCCCAACCCATAAGTTAGTTATGTTGTTGTAGGCACTTATAATCGAGGGATGTCTATTTGAAATGAGAGAAATGTTACCATATAATTGTACGACAATAAAGACATAACAGAAAAAAATTGTCCTAATATACCTTTATCTTCAATTTTTTCTTATACAAATATTATTCTTTATGTATTTTATTTATGATGTAATGTATTCTAGTATAAATAAAGTATTAAACCAAAAAATCATTAAACTTTTGTTATTCAAACAATTTTTTTTTAGAATTTTTTTTAAAATAATATATTTTTAAAAAAATTACTAAAAAAACATTGGAAAGTCAGGTCATTAAATCCCGACTTCCTATTACAATTTTTTTAAGAAATATAATAATAATAATAATAATAAAAATCAATAGTAAGAAGTCGAGAATTCAACTCTCAACTTCTCAACAGAAAATAAAACCAATGTATATTGGAATTTAATATTACAACTAGTGTATATTGGAAATAAAACACATACAACTAATGTATGTTGAAAAAAAAACTGCGAAATATATAAATTTGATCAGTAATATAATATAAAAAAATAGAAAAATGGTAATTCTTAGTAACGTGGGATTTTAATTGTTGAGATGTCTAAATATAAGTATTCACAAAGATAATATAGTAAATAGCTTAATATTAATCGGTGCTTGACAGAAATTATTTAAAGAATTTTAATTTTTTTTAATAAAAGAAAATCGTTGATATATTTTTATCATGATATATTTTTTTAATTTTGAATAAAGAGTTATTATTAATTTATAACCTGCAGGATCATGAAGATAACAATGCACACACATCACTCATATCACGACACAGCTCAAATGGCCTATGGGTGTTAGGAGTGTTCACGGCCACGGGTATGGGTCATCCGTGAATCCGGACATTTCATCTTATCTTATCTTTGTGATTTAGGCTTCTTTTAACCCTCTCATCCTTCTTTGCCCTTCTGTTACCCTTTCATATCATCTCCTTCTCTGCAGCTGCATTAGAATTCTTTGGCTGGATTCTCATTAGAATCCCTTTGGGTTCGTACTTATCATCTGGCTTTGGCTACCAATCACTCCGCTTGAGGCTTTTTTGTTCGCCATTGGATTCTATGATGCAACTCTTTCTTTTTCTGGGTCATTGCATGTTACTGCTAACACTTTTTAATAAGCTGGTTAGTATTCAAAAATCACTAAATAAGTGGAGGCATAATGATGACATAGTGATACAAAGGATGACAACAAATATGCAGTTAAAGTTTAACAAATATTGGGAAAATGGTGGAATTAACTACCTTTTGCTTGTTGCTATTTTGCTTGATTCTCGTCATAAATGTGAGTACATTAAATTTTGTTTTAATTGCATGTATGGTATTGAGAAAAACATAGACATGATGAAAAAATTGAAAGACCTCATTCACAAACTGATTCAGCAATATGTATTAGAACATCCAATTTCTCATTTTAGTAGTAATTCAGCTAATTCTAGTACATTGACTTCAAACATGGTTTCACAACATAATGATGACAAAGGTGATAAGGATGATGATTGAGATGATGAATTTAGAATGAAAATCAAGAAAAAACAGGGTGATGTGCAAAAAAATGAGTTAGATAGGTATTTGGAGGATGATGTTGAAGATGACCACCCGAGTTTGACATTTTGAATTAGTGAAAATTGAAAGCATCCAAATATTATATTCTTTCTTGTATGGCTAGACATATATTGGTCATTCCTGTATATATTGTATCATCTGAGTCTACATTTAGTAAAGGGGGTAGAATTGTGGATTCATTTCGTAGTTCCTTGAGTCCTACTACTGTTGAAGCTCTTATTTGTGCCCAAAATTGGCTTAGATTTACTAAACAAAATGTTAATGACTTGCAAGTTGAAATAAATGAAGTGAAAAAGATTGAACCAGCTGTGTAATCCCTTATTTCATTTTTTACATTTGTATAAAATATCAATTATTTTTTGTCTAACAGGGTTGTGTTTAAATTTTTAGAGTTGTTTGGTTTAACTTTAAATACTGCTAATATTGGATCTCCAAGTGTTGAAACTGCAAGTGCTGGAACTTCTTAATGTATTACTTTCAGGAATATTATTATTTGTTTCACATTTTTGTCCATATTTTATTTACCATATTTATAATATTAATGAATCATATTTTGTTTATTTGTTTGTTTCAGCAAATCTGGTTGCAACAAAATTGGTTATAACAAAGCTTGGTTTGTAAGAAATAGTTGTGATTCAGATTATTATAGTAAATCTTTTGTTTAAAAACCTTTTGTTTTAATTATATTATAAATCTATTTTAGAATATTATGCTGGTGGTATTAAATGAATCAATTTTATTACTTTCATACATTTGATAATATTGTGTTAATTGTATGAGATATCTGCCCAAACCTGGCTGAGGAAGCGTAAAACTAAAAAAATGGGGATTAAAAGATTAGTTTTGAAAGAAAAGTGATATAAAATAGTAGTTCTAAAAAAAATAAAAATGGGTAATCCAATTATCCGAACCGAACCGTTCATGAACAGGTTGGGTTTCAATTTTTTTCTTCTGAGAATCGAATCAAACTGATCAAATTTGATTGGGTTGAGTCCTAAACTTGATCAAAATCGATCCGAATCGATTCGCGAACATATCTAATGGGTGTTGAAAAACTTTAATGTCTAGAGACACCGCAAAAGCACCTCGCAGGACGTTATTCATTTTTATCTTTTCCAGAAATTCAAATTTAAATTGTAAAATTATAGTATTTTCTTTGAAAAGTTCTCGACAAGAATTTAATATTAATAACAATTATTTATTTATTTTGAACTATTTTAAGTATATTTTTTTTGGTAAGGAACTTTTTTAAGTATATAATATGCTGATTTGTGCAAGTTTTTCAACAATAATCCAATGCGTGTAATTTTTAAAATTTTAATAATAAGAAACTAAAATGCTACATTCGTTTTCTCTACCTATCACTTTTAATAATCTCACTAGAATTGGTAGTTTGTAAAAGATTCTATATTTAAACCTTATAATCATCGTTAAAAAAATTGTGGCATTGAACCATGACTAATTTGAGTTAGTTGAATGGAATTGTTTAAGGGAAATAAAAAAAGTTGAAAATGCATTTTTTTTATTTATTTAGAAAACTTGAATTACACATTGAACAAATATCCTAAAAGAAGTGCCTCAAGTCTTGCTTGATTAATTTCAAATTTATAAAATTAATATTATTTTATCTTATATAATGTAGAACTAAAATACTACTATTAACTAAGACAAGGAATCTAATGCAATCAACGACTTTACCAATTTAGCCCAAAACGATCTTCCTTTTTCCCACATATTGCAATCTTATTTTATTTTACTATTCATTCTTCGCATTTAGTATAATACTACTATTATTATATCAATATAAGAGCAGTTAAGTCAAAGCCTCAAAGGACATGAACGGAGCAATGCAGCATCATGATTACTACCTTCTACCAATATATTATCATTGTCATGATGTTGGTTGTTATCAGCGGAAGGAATATTAGAAATTTTCTATCTTTTTAATAATTTTAAATGTAAAAGATATCTTAGTAAAAAGAAATAGTATGAATAATAAAACACTTTCCGTGCAAATCGTGCATGGCTTCCGGTAAGGGTACGGTTGTAATTCTCTTTTGATGTGTTGAGTCATGTTTTAGCATCCGTGTTTGAAATCTTCTTTCAAGCATCGAGAGGGGTACTTTGAATGTATTCTATTAATAAATACAATAAAATAAAAAATGAACAATAAACCTTTATATCCAGAATCTCATATATATATATATATATATATATATAATTTTAATGGATATTAGAAATTCATGGATCTTATATTAGGATATTCGGGTAAAGTAGCCAGAGACCGAGGGGGTACACTTGTGGTAAAAAAAAAAAAGTATTTTGAAAATATTAATAAAATTTGGAAACCAGAAGTGGGATGACAAGAATACATCAACAAAAATTCTATCACTTAAATAATTTTCTCTTTTTAGACCTTGCTCTAGCGTTATAATTTTTTCATCCTCCAAATTCTAATGTAATATATTTATGCTCCTAATTACTTTTGTTCCTTGTTTTTATTTTTGTCCACTCACATGAGTATTAATGTTTTTTATTTTTTATATGCAACAGTGTATGATTGTATCTTAAATTTATTCAAGTTGTTACAGTGGAACTCCTCTTAGAGTTGTTTAGATTGAATTGCCAATATAAATTATATGTTTTTTCTACTTCAATTACTTCATTATTATGCAAATTTTAACATTTCAAAAGATACTTTCCATAACACAAAATTATATTCCACAAATTACGAAACAATTTTATTTTTTAATATTCCATAAAGTACTTTTGAAAACACAAAAACAATGTTCTGGGGATTACTTTCCTAATGTTAAAAATAAAATTGATTTGCGAAAAGTACTTTATCATAATTTTAAAAACAAAACATTGTTTTGGAAAATACATTCCAAAATAATGATTATGTAGCATTATGGGTATGAAGGGTATATGTGATAATAAAAATTTGAAACGAAAAAAAATCAAGTGTATTTAGCAAAAAAAGAGGTATATATAACAAAAGTCTTAGGATAAATTATTGGCATTATATTTATAATGGTCCAATGAATTGGTCTCATCACAAATTAATGAATAATTTGCTCCGTTAGACTATGTTTGGAAAATTAATTAAAAAATAGTTGAAAGCTTAAAAGTTAGCAGGTAGTCAATAATTAAAAGTTGAAAATATAATTTATTAAATTAAGTGTTTAATAAAATTAATTGTTTATGTAGTTGAAAAATATAAAACAACAAAAAAAAATAAAATCAATTTATTAAAAAGAGTAATCAGAAAATTTGATAAATAATTAAGAACAAAAAAGAAAGGAAATATAAAAAAACTAGCATTTTAAAAATTATTACTTTTAAGTAGCGTTTTAAAAAAATACTAAAAACTATTAAAAAAACTACTAAAAAATATTATTTACCAAATAATCAAATAAGTTTTTAATTAAAAATGAACTAAAATACCTTATCAAATAAATATAATGGTTGATCTAAGTTACATTCATGATAACTTAATGTTACTATATTAGCATTCATAAAAGAAATGTTACTATTTTTTTTTATTGCAAAATGACAATGTGTTGATTTCAATTGTACACTTTACTTTCTTAGCATGCAGAAGAGCTTACCTATTTATGGTGCGATATTAAGAATCTGTTTAGATATAAATCTAAAGTGGTTTTGAAAGCTATTAGAAATATAAATATTTTTTAATAGAAAAGCTTTCAAGAACACATCTAACCTTATATCCAAAGAGACTCTATTATATTTAAGTTGTCAATGATTCCAATTGGGGTCTTGGGTTTGTATCCAAAATGTAGTTGTATGTGTAGGTGTTGAATAATTCCAATGGAATAAAATACCTAAATTTTTTAGAAAACTTACGGAATTGGAAGAGATGCGAAAGAATAACTGGCTTGCATTGAATCAATCAATGAGAGCAAATTACTAATTCTAAATTTCTAATTGGCCTCAATGGAATCATGTGAATCAGTGAGATTCTTGCTATTCACACCTCGATGTTCCTAAGTACACCCATTTCTACCTCTCAATTGCTAATTATACCATTTTTTTCTTAAAGAAGTACACACTTTTTACTTTCTGAAAATGTATTTTCGGAATTACATATACATATTCCATAAATGTATCTCCAAAACTATGATTCATAGTTCCAGAGATATATTTCCAGAATAGGCATATATTTTTCAATAAAATACCACTTAAGAATTAAGATGATTGATGAGAAATTAAAAATAAAGATAATAAACATTTATCTTATACCCATGTTTGTCAATCTTATTTTTATCCTATCAATAGTGTTTTTAAAATTCTATATAAAATATTATTTTTTTGTCTTATCTTTATTATCCTTTAAACCCTAATTTTGAACTATCTTCACCATATATTCCTTATATAATATTACATTTTCATCATTATTATACAATATTTTGTATTTTTCTTCATGTGACACCGAGTTTCAAGGTATGTTTATTACTAACTTCATATATTATACTCCTTAATTACAAAGTAAAGATTTTGACAATGATTTATTTTCTAATCCAAGTCTACGTCAACAATTTAGTGTCACATATAGTGGTGATTGGTGAACGTACCTAGAAACATATTGTCACATGAAAGAAAATGCAAAATATTGTATAATATCGATGAAAACACAATATTATATAATGAATATATGGTGAATATAGTTTAAAATTAAGGTTTAAAGAATAATAAAGATAAGATGAAAATAAAACTAACAAATATGGGTATAAGATAAATATCTATTATCTTATTTTTTATTTCTTGTCAACCATCTTAATTCTTGATGAGGATGTAAATCATAGAATTAGGACAGAGTGGATGAAATGATGGAGTGCATCTGGATTTTTGTATGACCACAAAATTCTCCTTAAGCTAAAAGGAAAATTCTATAGAACAACTGTAAGATCGACAATGTTATATGGAGCGGAATGTTGACCAGCACATAGGTAACATGAATATAAAATAGGGGTGATAGAAATGAGGATGTTAAGGTGGATGTGTGGTTATACGAAGATGGATAAGATAAGAAATGAAGATATTCGACGAATGGTAACAATAGTACTAGTGTGTGAAAAGATGTAGGAGCGTTGATTGAGGTGGTTTGTGCACGTCATGAGACGTCTACTGGATGTTCTCATAAGACAAGAGTTTGTTACCAAGAGTTCGACACAAAGAGAGGTAGAGGTCGACCCAAACTCACCTAAGAAAAAGTAGTTAAACAAGACCTAATGGAGTGGAAAATAGATTGGCAGACAATGTGTCTTAGGCTGAAGTGGAGAAAAACTATAAACTTGGTGGAAGGTTAAACTCATTAGTATCTCTATGTTCGAGTCGTTTCTTTTTTTTTTTTTTATAGTTTTTTTCCTCTTCATTTCTCCCTTCCTCCTTTTACTTTTATTTTATTTTAGTTTTTTTCTTCTTTCTTTTGCCTTATTTCCTCTTTTTCCTTCCCCTCTCCCTTTCTCTTTGTTGTCTTATTTTCGATCTCTCATTGTGTTCTTTTACTACCAACTTCAATTAACTTGGGTTAAAGGTGTTATTGATGTTGATGTTGTCAATCATCTTAATTCTTAAGTGATATTTTATTAACAAATACATATCTATTTCAAAAGTATATCTTTGAAACTATGAATATAGTCCAAATACATTTTCAAAATAGGCATATGTAATTCCAGAAATGCATTTTCTAAAAGCAAAAAGAGATGTATTTCTTTAAGAAAAGAGTATAATGAATAATTGAGAGGTAGAAATGAGTATATGGGTGTACTTAGAAAAACTAGGAATGTGAATAACAAGTGCCATCAATTGATTGAAATAAAGAGTGTAAGGGGATCAAATCCAATTAAATTTTTGTAAGTTGAATTGAATTTTACCAAAATCCAATACAACTTGCACATAATTAAATCATTAATATAAATCCTTAAACTAAACAAATTTTATTCTCAAGGTAATATATATTTATTTTGAGATAATATATTATTTTGAAATTTATCTTTTTTTTATTTTATTTTACGATTAATATTGTAAATTTATTTTATGATTTATTTTTTCTATTTATAGTATGAATATTATAATATTTTATAAATACTGATTTTTAAAATTATCCTAAAAAACACAACTTGAGTTGTTTTTACTAACTCAATTTGTAAATTTAGCTTAATTTTTTTTACTTAAGTTTACAAATTTTAATTTAAAAATACCCTAAATTTTGCTTACGTTTTTCTTTAGAAAAATAAATGAAAGGAGTGTAATTAACTGTCACAAAAGTACTTTTTCAATTGAATTGAGATCCTATTACGTACCTTTTTTTTAACATAAAGTTTAATTGAATTGAGTTTCGGAAATTTGTATATATCTTAAGACTCACTTAGTTGTAGAATGTAATTTTTTTTATTGACTTTAGGTCATTTTTTTTATTAGGTGTTTGTTTTTACTTTTTTTTTTATTTCTAGTTGGAAAATTTAAGACCATTAGATTATTTAATTCAATGGTTAGCATTTGGTGCAAGAATGAAAAAAAAAAAAACATTTGCGGTAAGTTATAAGAGATAATGGTAACGGATCCGATCCCTTATATGTTATATTTAATAAATATAATGACTAATATATTTTTATACATATATAATAAATAATGTTGTTTATTATTTATAAAAATACTATATTAATAAAGCGTATGTATTATGTAATATTAATTATATATTATATTATTAAATATAATAAATAGTATTATTCAATGATTAGAAACATGTGTGATTTTGTAATCATTACTTTCCAATAATACATTTTTAATTTATATAAGTTTTCTTTTTATATCATCATGTAAGTAATTGGTGTAAAATATTTACATGTTTTATTAATGATTAATTTTCGTTGAGGAATTTGATTAATCAATTTTAATAAAATTTCTTCTTTCAATCACATTTTTTCCTTAGAAAAACTCGAATTTAACACCTTAAAATATTTCAACTTAGTGTGACTAGAATCAAGCATTGTTGTTGGTAATATAAATAAGTTTATATAAAAAAGTTATATATTTAATAAGCATTTATTAATTTTTTAAAATACATTGTATTTCTACCTAAAAAATATTATATTTCATAAATATTATATTTAATGATATTATTAATTTTATTTATATATTATATTTAATAAAACCATGAATAATTATTTAATATTTATAATTACTTATTAATAATATTCATTTTTTTGATGAATTATTAATAATACTTTTTATCATTAATTATTAATCATATAAGTACATACATGATACATGCATCAA